>RCUC01164084.1:0-48388 GCA_003697995.1 Taxidea taxus jeffersonii
ATGGCTCCATCATTAAGCGTCTGCCTACAGCTCAGGTCATGATCCTGGGGCCCTGGGATTGAGCCCCACATTGGGCTCCCTGCTCGGCAGGGAGCCTGCTTCTCCTTCTCCCGCTCCCCCTGCTTGTGTTCTCTCTCGCTGTGTCTCTCTCTGTCAAATAAACTTTTTAAAAATTTAAAAAAAAAACAAAAACTTTTGCTATGTAGTTTAGGTGGTATTATTATTACTATAAATGTAACAATAAAAAAAAACTATACTCTTCAAACTATTACTTTTCCTTACATTCTTTTTAGATATTTTCCTGTTTTCCCTGGCAAAAATTTTGACCCCCCAACCTCCTCACACACATACACACATGTATATACCTTTGCAGGTAAAGATAAATGAAGACAAGTCACCGAGTCCACTCCCTTTGTTCTGTGACTCGAGTCTGTGAACATTTGTTAGTTTGTAGTTGCTGCCTGCCAGCCTGGGCAAGTGTATTTTTTAATCTATTTCACAGGATTACTGCCCAAAGAGAGATCACTCTGTTTTCCCTTAATTTTGCTAAAGAGGTCTGTGCTTTTCAGGGTGGAGCTTAGAAAGAAAAGCAGCAGGAAAGCCAAGTGCACTTAATAAAAACACAGCCCACAGCTCAGAGTTTCACACGTTAATAGAGCTCCTGCAGCTTGGCCATGCCTGGCATCCAGAGGTATTAAACCTTCCCACCAATAATGTAGGCAGAAGTTCACAGCACATTAAAAAATGAGATATTCTCATTACCTGACATTCTACTCAACTGAGTTATCAGGGGATACGAAATGAAAGAATTCCAGTTCATCTTTTCTTAAAAAGAAAAAGCCAATATATCCAGTATGAAAATCAATCATTCTTCCTTGCTTTTGACAGAAGTACAGATGACTTAATAATAATAAGCATAATTATTATTTATAAAAGGCTTAGTATGTGCCATGTACAATATTTAATTCTTTATTCATGTTAGTTTTATTTCTTACCTCAACTCTGCAGGGAAGGTAAAATTAAGTATGGAGAGTATTTGGGGGAGAAAGAATTTTCATAGCCTTTATATTATATCTTAGTTTTAACAAGTTAAAAGTTTTAGTACACTTGAATGCTAGAACTTACCCTAATAACATTCACAATGCTATATTTTAAACTTTGTGTATGTGTTTTAGAGCCATATTTCACCTACATCCAATTGCTTTAAATGAATTGGTTATAAATCTTGGTATAACATTTCAACATTTCTGTTTAGATGCTTAGATATTCCGTTGGGGGGGAAATGGGCTAAATCTATTAACATGATCTCAATGGAAGCCCAAGCAATGTAATAATTGTTTAATTTCTTTTTAAAAAATTGCACTTTACTTTCTAATTGTAAAGAGTTATGTGGGAAAAAAAGTAATGTGGTGACTTAGCCTAAAAATTTCACTTACAAATGTTTTCTTTTGAAATTAGAGTATTTGAAGTGTCCCTGTTATATGCTTTTTTTGATATTTTTATCCATTTAAAGCTCTAATGATAATAAAACTGCAGCTTTTCTAAGAAAAAATACTTTAAAATTATAGACATAAAACCAAGGACAGTAATAATACAGAAAATCATGATGGGGGAATTAAGCATAAAAGAAGCTGAAACAAAAATAATGTACTTTCTAGTCAATTAAATTTTTTTAAGAAACAAAGCCAATGAACAAAGAAACCTGAGGCAAACAAAAAAACAGACTATGAAATACAGACAACAAACTGTGGTTGCTAGACGGGAGTTGGATGGGATGGATAGGTAAAGTACGTGAAGGAGATTAAGAATATACTTCCCCAGATGAACACTGAATAATGTATAGAATTGTTGAGTCCCTATATTATACACTTGAAACTAATATAACATTGCATATTAATTATACTTCAATTTTTAAAAAAAGAAGAAAAGTATTTTTTAAAAGCTCATTTACAGGACACCTGGGTGGCTCAGTCAGTTAAGCACTGCCTTCGGCTTAAGCCATGATCCCAGGATCCTGGAATCGAGTCCCTTATGGGGCTTCTTGCTCAGCAGGGAGCCTGCTGCTCCCTCTTCCTCCCACTCCCCTTGATTCTGTTCTCCCTCTCTCTCTCTTTTTCTGACAAATAAATGAATAAATAAATAAATAAATATATAAAATCTTCTAAAAAATACTCGGGGCGCCTGGGTGGATCAGTGGATTGAAGCCTCTGCCTTTGGCTCGGGTCATGATCCCAGGATGGAGCCCCACGTGGGGCTCTCTGCTCAGCAGGGAGCCTGCCTCTTCCTCTCTCTCTGCCTGCCTCTCTGCCTACTTGTGATCTCTGTCTGTCAAAAAAATAAATAAAATATTTTTTAAAAAATAAAATAAAATAAATACTCATTCTTGGGGCACCTGGGTGGCTCAGTAGGTTAAAGCCTCTGCCTTCAGCTCAGGTCATGATCTCAGGGTCCTGGGATGGAGCCCCACGTGGTGCTCTCTGCTCAGCAGGGAGCCTGCTTCCTCCTCTCTCTCTCTGCCTGCCTCTCTGCCTACTTGTGATCTCTGTCTGTCAAATGAATTAAAAATAATAATAATAAAATAAAAAGTTTTTTAAAATACTCATTCAATTGTAAAGTACTTTGTGATTTTGATATGTCAAATTATATCTTCCAGAGTTATTTAAGCTCTCTGTAGAGTATATATGATAACAATGAATTATTTCTATTAATGAAAATTTTGGAAAACTTTAAGCTAAGTGTAAAATCATGGCAGCAATAGGACTTTGAGAATAATTCTTTGGATTGCATTTTCCAGGGAACACTCTGCCTTCAAGGGTGTTTCCTAGACCAGCCACAGCTGAGAGGTTTGCCCATTAGTTCTGCTCCAATTCATATAGACACAGATGGAGGGAATGGAGAATAAAAAACTGCTCATCAAAGTCTCCATCTCAGTGCTATCATTTGTTAGGGTAATTTCTGGAATAGATTAGCACCTAAGTAATTGATTGTCTGTACGTGGCTTCAGTGCTGGAAAACATACTACTAATTTGGAATCTGCTTGTCTTACCCTGGGTGTCCCCACCCATAAGAGCAGAAACTTAAAGTCTCTCATGCAGTTAACTTCAGAATGATAACAGGCAGCAGGATGGGGTAGTGGAGAGCAAGCAAAAAAAAGGAGGCAAAGCCAATGAGAATGCATTATAGTATTGACCACAGTCATAGACACCGGTGCATACTCTTGCCTCAACTTTCTCATGAACCTGAAGAAATGCATCTATGGGCTTCTGTCTCTCATTGATCAAGATGCCTTCTTGGACATCAATATTCTTGTACTCCAAGCTGTATATGAGTGAATGCCAATCGTTTTCTACAGCAGGTCCTACGAGGCATGAGCCTCCAAGAAGCCTTAGCCCAGGAAGCTAGAAGTGTAACTATACAAGCCTACAGCAGGATGCTATCCAGTTGCACATATTAGAACCTGGTGGAAGCCTGTACATAACTAAACACCACTGCAATGGCCGAAGTTGGGGCTGAGAATATTTGAAGGGATATATGAGCAGGTCCACTACAATTTTTAAATAACTCAATTTCTTCCTGACCTTGAACCAGGAGCATACTTGAATCCAAGATATCAATTGCAAAAAAGAAGATGATTTGGTGGCATTCCTGTCATGGTTATTACATCATTGATGCATAAAGATGTGGCAAATAATCAATCCCAAGTAAGTCTAAAGGTAGATTATTAGAATCATATGGCTCATATAATAATATACTTTGACTTGATATGAAAGAAAAGCTGGTACAATAAAGCATAAGGGCTGAGACATAGTGTGCTGCCCTGATCAAAGTAACATCCCTTCTGCATACTTCATATTTTGCAGACACTATTTACCTAATATTCTGTTAAAATAAACAATTAACTTGATTCTCATATAACTTGTTTCTTAGTCTCATGTAACTTGTTTTTCTTCTACGCATCTTGAGGGGGTTTCTGTTTAAGAGAACATGAGAGAAAGGCAGAAAGTGCACATACTTAGAAAGAGTAGGTGAGAGAGAAAAATTGCAAGTTCTTGTTTGGGATTTTTTTTTTAAGTGTTAAATGTGAAATAGCACTATGAAACACTTTACAGTCCATTCAGTCTCTTTTGGAAAATAATAGTTGGATTGAAATGAACACTTTAGAAGATATTTCATTTCTTGGCATTTAAAATCAATATTTTTCTCACTGTCATGAATATTTTTTGGAGAAGCCTTGGCAGCTATTTTTGTTCATCGTAATTGTGACTCTACCATAGGTGAAGATGGAACACCTTTCTCTCATTATTAAGAGCTTAGTAGCCCCGAGCTAAAGGCTGTGATTCTTCATGTCATCACTATGGTAGCAAATAAGAATTCCCATTTAGTTTCTAGTAACCTCATTTGTCAAGAAGACTGTATTTCAAGTTCACATAGATTTAAGGCAAACAAAAACTAGGCAGCTAAATGCCTCTTTGGTCACAAATTTTATTCGTCAATTATAGAAAAGTTAAACTAATGGGATATTAATTTTGCAGACTACTAGCCTATTTCAAATTTTAGTTTAAAAATATGTATGAAATTAATTTAATTTTCAAATTGATTCTCCATTAGCAATAGTTTCGGTGTGGTAGTAATGTTAAAGAGCATTCAGGTGAACCACATTCCCAGCGACGGAGAGTTTAAATTCCCTAAACTTAACTGTGAACGTGAAAGTGAAAATACGTTAGCAGAATGTTCTGCCTGGCAGTTTAATTAAGACATTTTTTTAACTAAAGACTTCAACATTGTTCTCAAGTCTTTCTTTATGCATTCAATTTTAGCCTGAGTTGATCAAGAATTTAAAAAAAAAAAGCCACGTTTTAAGAAATTTTCTTTTTTTCCTTTTTTTAAAATTATTTTCAGTTAGCCAGCATCTAGTACATCATAAGTTTTTGTTGTAGTATTCAATAATTCATTAGTTGCATGTAACACCCAGTGCTTATCCCAACACAAGCTTTGAGACATTTTAAATCTGTCTCAATCTAGAAATGACAGGTCTTTCAAGCCAAATGACTAAAACCCTCTGAGGGGCAGAAGTGCACACTGGGTCCCTCAGTGCCTCAAATGAACTTCAGGCTCCCCACTAACACAGCCATGTGTTACCAACTTGCATAGCTTTATGAACCCTTTCTGAGTTCAGATCATTTCCCGTTATTTCCCATTATCTTGTGTACCACCTAAAAATGCTGGACCTTCACTTCATAGTTGGCATCTGATGCAGTTTAAAAACTCAGTCAAACCATGAACTTGCTAATGATGCAATAAACCAAGTTAACATCTGTTATCAGGACAAGTCTCAACAAATCTCTATGTCTTCTTTCATTCGCATTCTAATAGCTGAAACAGTAGATGCTACTCTTTTTTTTTTTTTTAAGATTTTATTTATTTATTTGGCAGAGAGAGGGAGCACAAGCAGTGCAAGCTGCAGGCAGAGGGAGAAGCAGGCTCCCCACTGAGCAGAGAGCCGGATTCAAGCGAGGGCTTGAACCCAGGACCCTGGGATCGTGACCTGAGTTGAGGGCAGACACTTAACCGACTGAGCCACTCAGGCACCCCTAGATGCTGCTTTTTTGAAGATCATAAAAATTTACAAGCACTCATAAATATCATTTCTTTATGCCATTTCAACATACAGAGATTTCATATTTTCTCAGAACCTATCAGATGCAGCTTATATTACCTAAATTTTCATCAACATTCAATTGACTTTCCCAAGTTCCTTATGAATATTTTTTCAGTTTTTCATCAATTAATTGATCTAAGTTATGCTTCAAATATGTCTATCTGCATGACAAAATGCAATAGGCGAAACAGTGAAAATATCAAAATTTTATAACTTCTCTAGTATGTATTTTATTATCTATTTTAAACATTGTGTTTTATTGCCCATATATCTGAGGAAATTTACAAATATATTTTCTTTATTACCACTTTTGAATACATAAAAATTCTACAGCAAGTAAAACTTTGTTATTTTCCAACTATTATTATTACTTTTATGTAGAGAAAGACTAGAACCAAAAAGAATAGAATTTATTACTCAAAATATTGTGTCTTGCAAAACATCCTTAATCCAGCTATAAATGGGCATCAGCATATCATTTTCTGGGGTAGGAAAAATGTCTATGGTTTGCTCTCAAACTTCCGTATACATAAAAATACCTGGACCTTGCTTCTGGGGTGATGCCCAGGGATCACCACTTTTACTAGCCACCTGGAGGTTTAAACACTTGGAAGATCTATTATTTTGATTATATTTACATTGAACTCTATCTTCTCTGAATAAGTTCTTTTGTTGGAGCTTTATTGAGGAATAATTGACAGATATGATTATATATATTTAAAGTGTACATGTGATGATTTGATACGTATATACTTTGTGAAATGATTAACAAAATCAAATTAATTAACACACCCATCACCTCACACAGTTAAGTATTGTGTGTGTGTATGTGTGTGTGTGTGTGTGTGTGTGTTGGTGTGTGGTTAAGAATGCTTAAGATGCACTGTCAGCAAATTTCAAGTATACAGTACATTTTAACTACAGTTATCATGCTGTATATTAGATCCTCAGAACTGATTCATTTTATAACTGAGAGTTGTGCCCTTTGAAATACATCTTCCCATTTCCCATTCCCCCAGTCCCTGGTAACTACCATTCTACTCTGTTTCTATAAGATCACCTTTTTTTTTTTTAGATTGTATTTTTAGATTTTCCTTATCTAGTCACCCATCAACAGATACTTAGGTTGGTTGTATATCTTGGCTATTGTGAATAATACTGCCATGAACACAGGAGTGCAGATATCCCTTTGATCCATATGTAATAAAAATGGACCACAGGAAAACAGTGCAATTAGCTTGAATCTGGAATTTCATGTCGTTCCATAAACTAGGACCTCATCCATAGAGTAGTTTTTCTTTTTCTGAGATTAAGGGCACAATATGCCTATAATTTTAACATTTTGTCTTTAACCAACAATCATTATATTTCAAAACTTAAGTACACTAACAAATCTAATGTGAATTTGGACACATTGATAAAAAATACAGGATTCATAATAAGAAAGATACTAGTTCCTTTCTTTCTGCAAACACCGGCTTCATCTGATATGTTGTTTTCCATTCTGAACACTGAGCTTTAACAACAGTGACAAGTTAACACATAAACAGAGGAAAGTACCAGCGAGTTTGAAGGAACATCAGCAGCATAATCATTTTGGCTCTCAAATAAGCAGCCCTAATTGTGCTTCAAAGTGGTTTTGTCATTGATAATGTTGCTCAAAAATAGATGTAATGAACAATCTACTCTAATCTGAGAGTTGGTCTTTTAACTAATTTTAACTATACTTATATAGTTATAAAGTTGCTACACTCTTATAATTATTTTGAATTTGGTTTTCCAAAGTTTGTTGATCTGAGGCAAAATCTATTATTTAAAAATAAGGAACATTTGAGGAAATGTGGGCTTCTTTTTTCTTTGAGAAGAATAGGAATTCTTTTATTCAACATTATATGTCAGAATTCAGAGTTACATACAACAATATAGTCCTCTCAGCCCAACTCAAAAAGAGAAGAGTCTAAAAAGGGTATTAGGAACACCACAGAATCCTATCAGGGCCAGAGAGTGGGACTGGGTGCTGCCTGATGACGAGAGCCCTGACTTAGGTTTCTGCAATATGTTCTTCTCTTACCGCTGTTGGCATCAGCTCCACACAGCTGTATCACAAAAGGCATTGAGACCTTGTGACCCAGCTCTGGACATTTCCACCCAAAAACTCCATCCAGCTGCTTCCCCCGTCACTCACTGCCTACAGAGGTCTTTAGAATACCCCTGATTGATAAAGTCTGGGTCACTTGACTGTGCTCAGTTGCTGAAAAGTGACTCTGGCTTTTACTTGGTTGGGCGAGTTAAGATAATAATGCAGGAATTTCCCTACCATTAGAAGGACAATCAGAAGATGGTGGAAAGCTGAAAATATGAGGAAGAGTTGCTATGAAATTATATTTATTGAATAGAATATCCCAGGCTTTTTTTTTTTTTTTTGACTCTTAAGTGTGAAGATAAATACTTTTTTTTCAGTTTGCTTATTTTATTTTATTTTATTTTATATCTTTTCAGTGTTCCAAAATTCATTGTTTATGCACCACACCCAGCGCTCCAGGCAATACGTGCCCTCCTTAATACCCACCACCAGCCTCACTCAACTCCTCACCCCCCCTTTCCTTCAAAACCCTCAGTTTGTTTTTCAGAATCCACAGTCTCTCATGGTTTATCTCCTCCTCCGATTTCCCCCAACTCACTTCTCCTCTCCGTCTCCCAATGTCCTCCATGTTATTCCTTATGCTCCACAAGTAAGTGAAACCATATGATAATTGACTCTGTTTGCTTGACTTATTTCACTCAGCATAATCTCTTCCAGTCCCATCCATGTTGATACACAAGTTGGGTATTCATCCTTTCTGATGGAGGCATAATACTTTTATATATAGTAATTCTTAGAAATAAGGCTAAAGGTTAAAAGTTACAAGGAAACAAATCTCAATACCAGTAAATAAATTTCTAATTTATTTATTTGTATTAAAAGAAAGTTCATGTTATAAAAATTGCATTAAAATTTGTTTAAATTGAAAAGCAAAGCAGGAAAGGGACTAGAAAAAGTTGGACTAAAAATAAGTTATTTTCTTTCAGAAATTTTAGTAATCAAGATGTTTAGCAATAAGTGCATTTTACTATTACAAGCTAAGCATAACAGTTTATCAAAATAGTAGAAAAGAAAAAAAAAGTTTCTAAATATCACTAAGCAAATACTGAACTGCCCATGAAATCAAACTGAGAATCAATGAGCTTCTGATCATCAAAATAACACAGCACAATTTACAAGCTCTTATGTTAAAAGAGAAATACAAAACTGGCTAAGCCACTCAGAAAAAGCAGATGTTGATTCCTATTCTAATCACACAAACACTTTTTGCCTATGCACAAAAATTCAATTTCAACAGCAGTTTTATATATAGAGATATATGGAGAGATATAGATATAGATATCTCCAACAATAAGTGTCATCTTGCAAATTATAGTCCCTCATTAACTGATCAAGCAATATAAGGCATGACTGAGCCTCAAGGTTAAAGAATAATAACTCCTGATTTTTTAGCACTTACTATGAGTTGGGTAATGTCCTCAGAGTCTCATATATATTTATTCATTTACTCCTTGCAAAAAATCTCCAAAAGTATTATTATTATCCCAATTTATAGATGAGAACAAAAAGACAGAGACAGGTGAAATAATTGCCTAAGATATGTAGCAATTGGCAGAGCCAGGATTTGGACAAAAGAAATTGGGCTCCCCAGTCTGGTCCTGTTTTCCTCACTATGCTCACCTGTCTCTCAGTAACTTACTAAATGACTCAGCCCTCCCTGAAAGTGTGCCATGGCTCTTTAAAATGTCATGAGTGAGTATGTCATGTGAGCCTCAGATAATCTCCCCCTGGCCTCGACAACCATACACCGTCAGAGGAAAAGGAGAGAAAGACTCCTTCTGACTAACAGGACAATATGATCTGAAAAGAAAACTCACTGCACACTATATAGCCACTGTATAGTTGTCAAGCACAAATTAACATTATCGTTGAATTATCATTAGACTGGAGAATAAGTTCTTATGGATACTTAAAAGTGCTCTAAGTTGTGAAATAAAATCCCTTCTACTCCCCAAGAATTTAATAAACTCTATTATACACACAGAGGTGTGAATGCTGATTCCTTGTGAACATTTAGGAAAGGACCAAGGACCAACACACGCAGAGGAAATAACCTACAACCCACACAGGACAAACTTTAGAAATTAACTCAATTCAACAAAGGCATCCATACGGAGAGAAACCTGGAGAGCTAGAAACTGACCTTTGTCCCCAGAACCCCCCATGCTACAACCCTAATCCAAGCCCCTGGAGAGTTTGGGAGGGGTGAAAATCTGCTCTTTTTTTAAAACAGAGTTCTCAAAGGACAGAATACCTTAATCAACTTCCAAGCTGTACTTCTAATTAAATTTATTCTAAAATGAAATGAGGGGCCTCAAGAGGTACAAGGCTTCCTGTTTTTGAGAATGCAAGAGATACTTGATGTGCTAAACACTTTACCCCTCTAATCTCCCAGATTCTGAAATTTTATGAAAAATGGGAAAATTTTTGTGTGCCTTGATGTCATTTAAAACAAACATAAAAATGTGCTTGTTACAAATGAAAGGAAAATCAAATTCCAGGAGGAACTGGTGATAATGCCATTCCAATCAGGCAAATTTTATACATTCTAGAATTATTTGTTTGGTAGCCATTAGGGGCTTCAAAAAAGATCTTCCTCATTAATGTTCCTTACGAATCTTAGACCCCAGTGATGGCATTGTAAAGCAGCATAAACATAACCCAATCCTATCATTGCATTCCCTCTTTTAATTAAAAAAACAAGACCTATAATTATTTCAACTCCAGTTTAAAGTGTAAACAATGAAAATTTCTCAAAGAAAAAGGCTCTTTGTGTGATAGAAACAACTTGTTTAGATTTAGAAAAAAGGCTGTAAATGTGAGAGAGAATTAATATTCCTAAAAATGTAAGCCCTTGAACACTCATAAATTGTGAAAGAAGACAATAAATAAGGGAATCAGAAATAATAAAATGATTTTTTATTACTGATTAATTGAAGTGTGTTTTTGACAACGTTCTTGAAAAGCAAGTGTCCTGCAGATACTTAACCTAAGGAAATGCTGGCAGGAAGCAACAGGATGACTTTTACTCTGGGATGTGAAAATAATCAGGAACAAAAGGCATACATACACAGAGAGCATCTGTAAATGTATTTATTACAAACATGTGCCCAGCCACAGAGTCATTTTTATAATGATTTTATATGGGTGTATATTATATGTGTAATCTATACAACATATACTATTAATTATATAATTATATATAAAAATAAATTCAGGACCTTTTATTGAAGCAAAACTGAAAATGTGAATTGAAGAACATGAAATTTTTAGTTTTCAAGATACATATCCTTCTGTTTCTCCTAACGTGGTAGACTAGATACCTTTAAAAGTTTCTCAGTATAAAATACTTACAAATGAAGGCGATGAAAAATCAGATGTTCTTTAGATATTTAACAGATCAAGAAAAGTGAGAGAAATCCCTAGATCCAAAGTTAAGAAAAGATGAACACCAGAGCAGTGAGACTATGTTGATGCCTAGAGTTGATAAAGCCATGAGGCCAGTCAAAAGTTGGGAATTGGAATTGGCACACACTCCACAGGAAACTAGGAATTTTGAAATGCTATACCATGTTGTAAAATGGTGAACTTTGAAAATAGTCCAATCACAAAAACAAGGAGCTAAGAAACTGACCTGTACCTTGGAGGAGTAAGGATAGGAGTGGAAACGAGGGACCTCTTCATAATCAACAATGTAGATAATTACCATATTCTTCATAATTACCAATGTAGAGTTCAGGTTTAAAAATGTATTACATGGCTCCTTGCTTGGCAGGGAGCCTGCTTCTCCCTCTGCCTCTGCCTGCCACTCTGTCTGCCTGTGCTCTCTCTCTCTCTCTCTAACAAATAAATAAATAAAATCTTTAAAAAATTAAAAAAAAAAAAAAGGGACGCCTAGGTGGCTCAGTTGGTTAAGCAGCTGCCTTCAGCTCGGGTCATGATCCCAGCGTCCCGGGATCGAGTCCCACATCGGGCTCCTTGCTTGGCAGGGAGCCTGCTTCTCCCTCTGCCTCTGCCTGCCACTCTGTCTGCCTGGGCTCGCTCTCTCTCTCTCCCTCTAACAAATAAATAAATAAAATCTTTAAAAAAAATGTATTACATGGAAATCAGGGAAGCTCTAAGCCAAGAAACTGTCTTAAAGTTGACCTGGACTGTTAGCACCTTAGAGCACCAAACAAAAGCAAATACATACTCTCTTTGCAGGTGTCTTCAACCCAAGGCTTGTAGTATTGCTAAAAATAATACTCACTGAAATTACAAAATGCACAATAAAACAAATCAACATCAATGAATCAAAAAGAAACAAAACATCAAAAAGAGACATCTCCCAATAAAAGTTTGGATACAGAATATGAAATGTTTATTTACATATAAAATACTAATGTACAAATATGTTCTCTATTTAAAATATTCAAGGAAATAAAGACAGTTAATAAAAGACAGTTAGAAAATAGGAAATAAAGTACAACCAAAATAAAAGAGGGAGCCAAATAAAATATTGAATAATAAAATCATAGAAATTATAAACTCAATGTACAAATTAAGAAGCAAATTGCATGTACAGTTGAAGATACAAATTTTTAAAATATCACTCAGATAAAACAGGGTTGAAAAATATTAAAGAGATGTTAATAATATTTTATATCCATATAAAATGAGAATGTATACTATATTAGAGGCCCAGCAAAAAGACTAGAATAAATAAGAATATTCAAAGAGATAATGTCTGAGATAAATTTTTCAGACTTGGTGAAAGACATAACTTCTCTAATTCAAGACAGATGGCCAACAGACACATGAAAGGATGCTCAACATTACTGATCATTAGGGAAATACAAATCAAAACAATAATGAGATATCACCTCACACCTGTCCGAATGGCTAAAATCAAAGAATACAAGAAAAAACAGGTGTTGGGGAGGATGTGGAAAAAGGGGAACCCTCTTGCACTGTTGGTGGGAATGCGACTATTGCAGCCACTCTGGAAAACAGTATGGAGTTTCCTCAAAAAGTTAAAAGTTAAAAGTACAGCTACTCTGTGTTCCAGCAATTGCACTACCAGTTATTTACCCAAAGAAAACAAAAATGCTAATTCAAAGGGATACAGGTACCCCCCATTGTTTATAACAGCAGTATCTACAATAGCCAAATTATGCAAACAGCCCAAGTGTCCATCAACTGATGAGTGGATGAAAAAGAGGTGGTATAGACCTACAACGGACTATTACTTGGCCATAAAAAAGAATGAAATCTTGCCCTTTGCAAGAACATGGATGAAGCAAAGAGTGTCATGCTAAAGGAAATACGTCCATCAAAGAAAGACAAATACCATGATTTCACTCATATATGCAATTTAAGAAACAAAACAAATGAGCAAAGGGAAAAAAGAGAGAGCGAGAGACAGAGAGGCAAACCAAGAAGCCAACACTTAACTATAGAGAAAAAAATGATTGTTACCAGAAGGGAAGTGGGGTGGGGGATGGATTAAATAGGTGATGAGGATAAGGAGGGCACTTGTTGTGATGAGCACTGGGTGTTGTAAAGAAGTGTTGAATCACTATATTGTAGACCAGAAACTAATATTACACTGTATGTTAACTACCTGGAATTTAAATAAAAACTTTAAAAAAGAAGAAGAAGAAAAAACCCTAAAATTAGTAAATTATATATCCACACCAGACATATTATAGAGAGTTTGCAAATATCAAAGATAAAGGCAGACATTAAAATCAGAGATGGAAAAGAAAAAACAAACAAACCTGACAGGATACAAAGAAAGTGATTAGACCAACACAAGAACATTAATAGAAATAAGAAAATGTACAATGGTATCTTCGGTAAGCTGAGAGAAAATAACTTCAACATAGGAATACATAGCCAGCAAAACGTTATCAAATAATAAGTCAAAAATATATATAGAAAATTCAACAAAACCTGAGGCAATTTATCTTTAATGCTTAGTCATAGAGGTCTTCTAAAAAAATGTATTTTAGAAAAAAATCAAAAACAAACAAAACATGAAACAACTGAGATACAAAAAAAATTTTTCTAGACAGAGAAATTGGCAAATATATGAGTAAATCTGAGAATATATTAATATTATAACAACCAAGTCCAGAATTTAAAAATGTTACTAAAGCACTAAAAAAAAAAAAAATAACTACAGCAGGAGGTAACACCATTAAAGCATCCTGATATCCTTCGGTTTTTCAGGAAAATGACAGGGATACTTATTTGATACCTTATTGAAAGTATACATACTAAATTTTAAAGAAGTTCACTAGAAGATGGAAAAGCAAGTGTCTAACATTCAGGCCAACTGAAGAAATATAATGGGGTAATAATAATAAATACCAATTCAAGGGAGGAACCAAATAACTAAACATAGAAAAACAAGACAAATAGAAACTATAAAATAGTATGATTAAAAAAACATACAAATCTACCAGTAATGCATGAAATATATATGAACTACACTTGCCAGTTAAAACAAAGATTAGAGAATTTCTAAGCAAGAAAACAAATGTAAAAATGGGCAAAGGTCTCAAGTAGACCTTTTTCCAAAGAAGACATACAGATGGACAGTAGGCATATGAAAAGATGCTCAACATCACTAATCACCAATCAAACTGGTTATTATTAAAATTATTTTTTAAAAATAGTGCTGGTGAGTCTGTGAACAAAGGGAACCCTCCTGCACTGTTGGTGGGAATGTAAATTGGTGTGGCCACTATGGAAAATAGTATGCAGGTTCCTCAAAAAAACTAACTATAGAACTGCCACAAAATCCAGCAATTCCACTTCTAGGCATTTATCCAAAGAAAATGAAAACACCAATTGAAGGAGATATATGCATCCCATGTTCACTAAGGTATTATTTACAATAGCCAAGATATGGAAGCAACCCAAGTATCTACTGATATAGGTGAAAGGATAAAGAAGATGTGGCATATACATACAATGGGATATGATCATTTATGAGAGAGAAAGAAACCTCTCCAGTTGTGACATCATGGGTGGACCTAGAGGGTATTATGCTAAGTGAAATAAGTCAGACAGAGAAAGATAAATATCATAGATTCCACACCACTTATATGTGGAATCTAAAAAACAAAACAAATGAACAAAACCCCAAAACAGAAACAGATTCATAGACACAGGAAAGAAAGTGTCCATTACCAGGTAGGAAAGTGGTTGGAGTGGTGGGCAAAAAAGGTGAAGGAGATTATAATTTACAAACTTCCAGGTATAAAATAAAAGAGGGATCTAATGTAGAGCATAGGAAATATAGTTGATAATACTGTAGTAACACTGCATGGTGTCAGATAACTAGACTTACTCTGGGATCATTTCATAATGTATAAAAGTATTGAGTCACTATGAAATATACACCTGAAACTAATAGGATACTATATGCCAATGATACTTCAATTAAAAAAAATTAGAAACATTAGAAAATCCCTGCAAGACACTGTTCGTAAGAGCGTACAGGAGGTATGAAATCTAAAGTCTGAAGTAGAAGTAAAACCTGATCAGATTAGTATGAGTAAGAAAAATTACAGGCCAGTCTTTCATGAGTAGACACGCAAAATCAATTCTAAATGGATTGTAGATCTAATTGTGACAGATAAAAATGACTGCTTCTATGTTAAGATTTTAACATAGAAAAATGTAGTCATGAGCTTGAAGTAGAAAAACATTTCATAAAGAAGACTTAAGAAAGCATTAACAGTAAGAGATAATAACAATATGTTGTTTATATAACAACATATAAATTGGACTTTATTATAATTAAGAACTCTGTTTATCGAGAGGTCATGAAAAGACAAGCCAAAATCAGAAGATATTTGTAATTCCTATATCCAACAAAAGACTTTCCTACAAATGAAGCAAAAGACAATTTGATTAAAAGATGGCAAAAGGCTTGGAAAATCATGTCCCCAAAAGAATGCCCGCACTTCAAAAACACAATTGTTCTATAACACTGGAAATAGAATGGCAACTTTAATCACAATACTATACCTCTTGAAACCCACTAGAATGGCTTGAAAAAATTTAAATTGAAAAGCATTATGATAATATGGAGTAACAGGAGCTATCCTATGCTGCTGATGAGAGAATATATTGTTTTAACCATTTAGGAAAATCCTCAGTTAACAACTAACCATACATACACTGTATTATGACCTAACAGTTTGATTCTTCGGTACAAATCTAAGAGCGATATATTCATATGTATACCAAAAGCGTGTATTGAAAATGTTCACACAAGAATCTTTCTTAGTACCACAAAGCTAGGGGCAACCCAGATTCCATCAACAGTAGAACAGACAGGGGCACCTGGGTTGCTCGGTTAAGCCTCTGCCTTCGGCTCAGGTCATGATCTTGGAGTCCTGGGATCGAGTCCCACATCAGTCTCTCTGCTCGGTGCGGAGCCTGCTTCCTCCTCTCTCTCTCTGTCTGCCTCTCTGCCTACTTGCCTCTCTCTGTCAAATAAATAAATAAAATCTTTAAGAAAAAAACAGTAGAACTGACAAATAATATCACACAATAGTATATTGTACAATACTGAAAAAAATAGTAACTGCTACATACAACGATATGGATCAATCACACACAAGTTATATTGAAATAAAGAAGCAAAATGTAAAAAAAAAAAAAAATACCATATCGCTCCAATTAAACTTTATAAACAACTAAAGCTCATCTGTAGTGACAAAAGTAAAAATAGGGTTTGCCTTAGGAGGAAGCTACAGCTAAGAGGAAATAAGAATCATCTGGGGATACTGATACTCTTTTATATCTTGACTTGGATAGAGGTTCTCAAGGTGTGTTCACTTTTCAAAGATCTATTAAGCTGTAAATTTATGATATGTGCATTTTAAAATATATTTTAAATATAATGTTTTAAAAAACTTACTCTCTCACATCTCACCCTTTGATTGTCTATGATGACTCCAATTAGCTGAACCTATAAAAAAGCCAAAGAAGAGAGAATAAATCAATGCAGTCAGTAGAGGTTCAGCCTGCCAGAGCATGGAGCAGGGTCAGAATACATCTGGAGTGGCCAAAAAAGAATAACCAGTTCAGGGACAGTCCCAAAATGCAACGTGGAGCCTTGTTCATAACAGTAAAGAACTGGAAATAGACTTAATGTCTATTCATCAAGTAAATTGATACATTACATCTGAAATAGACATATAAAGATATACCATACACCATTGCAAATCAGAGCTTTATGAATCAGAAATACTGCATAGACAGCCACGAGGGAATGCCAGAAAGAAAATACAGTATGATATAGATTTTTTTACATTTTTTAAATATGTAAGACTATTGTTTATTGTTTGGGTGGGCATTCATAGAGCAGTGGAAGTAAACACATGCTTAGGAATAATAAATATCAAATTTAGGATAGCTGTCTTTTTATGGGGAAGTTAAGTGTGGAATACGGTCATAGAGGGCTTTAAACTATATTTGGAATGCCTTATGTCTAAAGCTACATGAGAGGTACACAGATGTGTATTCACTTTTTACACTTTCATGAATATCTAAAATATTTCATAATAAAAGCAACACTATCATGAACACCACCATCTTCACTATAATTATGGATTCACAGCATATGCACTTTATATGGCATTATAATTGAGAATAAAAACAACTTATCCATTCACATATGGTTAATTCTGACTCATCAGTCAAGGAACATTGAAGGGGTCCCATCAGCAGGGCACATGCTTGAGTTTTTTATTCCAGTACTAGGACCCAGTTTGGTTGCTCTTTTTGTGAGCAACTATGTGCGGTTGTAGAAGTTACTTGGGGATAATGGGCAGTATGGGGCTTTAAAATAGAACAGAGGTAAAGAGTCAACACAGATTTAATCCTCAACTTTGACCTTATTAGCCTAATACTCTCAGAAACTGAACTTACTTTAATAATTATATATATATGGATATATTTAATAAATAAAAAATAGATACATATTTTTCTATTGTGTGACATATCTATACAGATGTTGAAGATATATACCATCAAGTGGCTATACTAATTTTTTTAATATGTTTTTTTAAGATTTTATTTACTTGCCAGAGAGAGAAAGCACAAGCAAGGGGAGAAGCAGACAGAGGGAGAAGCAGGCTCCTTGCTGAGCAAGGAGCCCGATGTGGGGCGGGAACCCAGGACCCTGGGACCATGACCTGAGCCTAAGGCAGACGCTTAACTGACAGAGCCACCCAGGTGTCACATGGCTATGCTAATTTATAATCCTTGAAAGTTTTTAAACCTATTTGTTTTCCTTTTGAGGGAGACTCTGAGGTCTTGTTTTGTAATTATTTACACTTTAAGAATTTATTTCCTTAGTTCATATCCTTATCCTTGAAATAATGCCTAACAGAGCTGTCCTTTATTTTGTAAGCATAGCAAAGACTATATGTTGTATAATCCCGGAGGCTTTCTGATGAGTGCTGCATAAGTTGAGGTCCATTTAACAAATATGATCTCATGCACTGTCAGCATATGTGTACTCACTATAATTAAAATGCAATAACAAGAAATGCATGGCAAATGAGTTTTAAACCTCTACCGACATATGAAATAACTTCTCCCTTCCAGGGTCAATTGAACCACATTTTTCACTTATTTTGCCCTTTGTCTCCACATAGATCTATAACACTAAGGGGAAAAAATTGCCTTTCTCATTACAGAGCAACACTATAATAATTTAATTTGATGGCTCAAGCTAAGTACTTTAAAGCATTACTATTTCTATGGCAATCCTCCTTTCATTTATTATACTGGAGAATATCTGCAGCCTTTTTATCCAAAATGCTCCAAAATATTATCAAATGCAAGCAAATAGTGGCTAAGCCAATCATAGCATGGCAATTCCTGAGTTAATATTCTTAAACAGTAAGAAAAATTTCAGAGATGCTACCACACTTTCTCTCAACATGAAAGAATTCACTGTCTTATGATCCCAAAGCCTAACAATGAAAAGCAGAAAAATTCAGGCTCTAAGTATTGGCTTCAAAATTAAAAAGAAATAATTGGTGGGACGCCTGGGTGGCTCAGTTGGTTAAGCGGCTGCCTTCGGCTCAGGTCATGATCCCAGCGTCCTGGGATCGAGTCCCACATCGGGCTCCTTGCTCGGCAGGGAGCCTGCTTCTCCCTCTGCCTCTGCCTGCCTCTCTGTCTGCCTGTGCTTGCTCTCTCTCTAACTGATAAATAAATAAAATCTTAAAAAAAAAAAAAAGAAATAATTGGAATTTAGGTATTTTTCTTTGATTAATACCAAAGAGGTTGATACTTTAAGGTTGGCGTTTGTTCATCTAGAGCATTTGGATGTAAGCAGATTTTCATCCCTCCTATGGATGTGTACACAGGATATACAAACAGTCCTTCTTCTATAAATATACCCACTAGAACTAAAGTATTCCACTATCTAGAATAACCTGAAGATTGGCTTTATTTAGATAGCACTATTTTTTCTAATAATGAAAAGCACTTTCAGTTACTTGGAGCTTTCTATAAATTTTTCATTCAAATATTTGATAACATAGAGATGCATCTTTGGTTTGAATGGATAAAAGAAATCATTTCCCTTTTCTTTCCTGGGAAAAGAATTAGGATAGTAAATTTTTTTGTTATTATTGGATATTATATGTTATTTGTTACCCTAAAAAAAACATTGATTGATCTTTTAACATTCAGTTTTATAGACTATTTCACACATTTTCTAAAAGAAGAAGAATGAAAAAATCAATGAATATATTCAACCTAATTGAGATCAACACATTAGGCAAATGTCACCAATAAATAGTTTTATAAAAATACCTTTAAGTAAAAAGACAGAGAAAGATAATTGTGTTTCTTTTTTTTTCCCATGTCAATTAGCTATTCTTCATCACCTGCTACTATATTATACATTAGTAATTTTAAAGAGCCTAGTATTTTTTCACACCTAGTAGGAATACAATAAGTGGTTGATGAATTGAATTAAAAGGTAATGAAGCTTTCAAATTTTTCAATTTATGATAGAAGAAATGATTAGAGACAAGGAAACAGCTTCATCTACTTGCTAAACTTTTCTCACATGTAATCATTTCTTTTTTTTGGCTTTATAACTGAAATTTTTGAAAAATAAAATGTGTTCTTTAGTTTGAAAATTGAAAACAAACAAATTAATTGGCAATATTTAATATTTTTATAATCTATCATGTACTTTTACTCAATTGTATCTTATTTGTCTTTCATTAAGTCTTTTCTGACAAGATTCACTTAGGTAATTTGAATTTAAGGTCATAGAGTGCAGGTAAGGCGTCCTATTGATCTCTGTAAACGCTATACCAGCCAGTATACATCCCATTTATAGTAGTACCATATTTAAAGTGACTCACACATTTCTCCCATGTTCAAAACACCATGCTAAAAGCATGGTGAGACATGCTCTTGCTTGTCTAGCAAGAATTTATAATAAATCAAGAGAAATAAATTTCTAATGAATTGATACATGCCCCAACAATGTTTTGAGCTGTCTTCTATGGAATCACTAAGGGTGTTAATTAATTAAAGCAGGGTATTGAAGCCTATAAGAGCAGGGCGTATGTGAGCCATATCTTAAGGAACAAGTGGCAAAGAGGGATTTAATGCAAATGATGAAGTTTCCCAAAGTTTAGTCATAATAGATCACACCTAAACCATATGCTAATAACTATGTTAATAGTTATTTCATATTTTCTTTCATATGATTCATTTTATTAAATTTTAAATAAATACACTTAAAAAGAAAACTTAATAGAAATTCCGTAAATGAAACAAACAAGCAAAACAGTATCGTCTGCTGCAAAGAGAAGGTGCAATTAAAAATACATATATGTTGAAACAGATAAAAACTGTTATACTTGCTCTAGCTACTTACCGAAGACACTGAGTAGTCAGGGATAGCCCAAGTCTTCACTGTTTCTTTTAAAAGGAGTCTACAACAACATACTGAGACAAAACAGAGACTTCTCTGAAGAGATAATAAAAGGATGCTGTTATGATCTGACTTGTGTACCACTCCCCCCCAACTCATACAGTAAAGCCCTAAACCCCTAGTATAATGGTATTTGAAGACAAGGACTCTGGGAGGTAATTAGATTTAGATGAGTTCAGGAGGGCAATGCCCTCATAAAAGGATCAATTGTCTTACAAGAAGAGACAACAGAGATCTTGTTTCCTCTCTGTCTTTCTGCCAGGAGAGGACACATAGAAAGCAACTATTTGCAAGCCTTGAAGTGTTCTCACCAAAACCTGACTATACTGGCACCTTGATCTTGAACTTCCAACCTTCTGAACTGTGAGAAAATAAATGTGTCATCTGAACCACCCAGTCTATGGTACTTTGTTATGGCAGCCCATGTTATGGCAGCCCATGCTGACTAAGATAGATGGGAAGGTAATCAAGAAGGGAAAACTTTTCCAAGTTGTGATACAATTTGCTTCAATGCTATGTCTGTGCACCTAACTATCTACCTACATGTCCAACCTACAATAAGTAGAATATGCTCCCACTTTTGTTAACTCTAAGAAAAATCCATCACATTTACCAACAGAGAGACATGAATAAACATCCCATGGTCAGAGAAGAGCAAGTGGTCTAATGTTGCAAGAAGTAACCTTTTCAAGCTTGAATTTGAGGTTCAGGATGTGAGGGATGTAATATAAGGGATGTCAGAGGGATGTAGTGAATGAGTGTTGGGGGATTTTTTTCCTGGCCTCAATTATTTAGTTTACATAACTCTATTAGTTTTCCATTGTTACATAACAAATCACCACAAACTTAACAGAATAAAACAATATATATTATTTCAGTGTCTATGGGTCAGGAGTCTGAGCACCATAACTGGGTCTTCCACTCAGAGTCTTACAAGTTTAAAATGAAGAAGTCATTTGGGGAGCATCCTCATCTGGAAACAAGACTGGAAATTAATTTACTCCCTGTTTACTTGGGTTGTTGACAGAATTTGTATTTTTGTGGCTCTAGGAGTATGGATTCCATCCGCTAGTTGGACATGAGCTGGAAGTTTCTCTTAGCTTCTAGAGGCAACTCACATCCTACAGGCCAGTAATTATGAAGGGAAATTTAAAACTACATCCTATGCCTTGGAAATCTACATGTTAGTTAAAGGTTATGTTTTGAAGGCTTAGACCCCAGTGTCCACTCATAGGAATTTACCATTTGAGCAATGACAGTGGGCAGGACCCCACCACCAGCAAAGTATACGACAGTGAAAGTATAGCAGTAAGAGAAGGAACTAAGCAAGGAGAACATTTAGGAAATAACCTGTAATGATATAGGGAGGAATGATTATGGAGCTTGAGCCATCCAGTGGGAATGGAAAATATAAAAGCAAGCAGGGGTTAAAAATGAGGGACTGTGAAAGAGAAAGAAATCAAAGATGACACTGAACCCATCAGCAATTACTTGTGAACTTGAAAAGAAAGCATATGCATGGAAAGTTCAGGAACAGAGTTTGGGTTGTGGCTGTGAAACAGATAGCAAGCAATTCTGAAGATGTGTAATTTAGGAATGAAGAAGAAGGAAGTGCTAAGTCATTTTAAACATCTTGTATTTTAAAAGACATAATAATAGTCATAATGTATTAATAAGAATCCAAATGAGTAAAAAAAATGTGAAAAAGTAGGTAAAAATGATATCAGCATTAGGTATCTCATAGATAAGGAAAAAAAGATTTTGCAATATTGAAGATCTTCAGCTTCTTTCCTTTTTTAATAAAATAGAATTCCTAGTCAGATCATAGACAGAGACAAATTGGTGATCAGAAATTAAGCAATGGCAGTATTTCACAAATGTGAACAGAAATTTATTAAATTGTGACATTTATCTGCTCACTACTTTGATAACACAGATCTATTCTATTTTTAATCCTGAATAATTTAAAAAATTACTCTACATTAAATATTTAACCTATTCAAAATTATCCTGTCCTAAATATATCAATTAAATGCATACATTATATGCAAGATCACTTTTATTAAACCAAATTAAATATTGAACTAAATTTAATAATTAAACTGGATTTCATATTAGATCAATTTAATACACAGTGTAAAAAGTTCAATTTGTGCAAGAATGAAAGGGTAACAGAAATAAATATTGGATAGGTTTATAAAAAGAAATGACTATAAATTTAGTTAATAAAATATCCAACATGTAAAATTTTAAGGTAATATTATGCGGCATATCCACATATATGTATGTGTGTATCACTGTGCTGATGCATTTAAAGATAAAAAAAAAGGTCGCTAAAGTGGACTATTATTCTGGAGACATATGCGAAGATATTCATGACTACCTTGAATATTTGGGCACCACCAGAGCATACATTTTCTCTCATAAAATGTAGTCAGGTAGAATTGGAAACCTGAAATTACATCCTCAACCTCTAACAAGAGCTATTTTACTCATAATAAAAAATGAATTGAGGGTCACCTGGGTGGTTCAGTCAGTTAAGCATCTGCCTTCGGCTTGGGTCATGGCAGGGTCCTGGAATTGAGTCCCACATTGGGCTCCCTGCTCATTGGTCTGCTTCTCCCTCTCCCTCTACCTGATGCTCCCTCTGCTTGTTCTCTTTCTCTGTCAAATAAATAAATAAAATCTTAAAAAAAAAAAAAAAGATGAGTTAAGATGGCATCTGAACAGTTCACTGGCCTTACACTCCAAGTTTATCCAGTCGTTGAAAACAATAGTTATTGAGCACTTAATTGTGCTGGATACTGTTCTAGGTGCTGAGGATATAGAAATGAATAAAACAAAAATCCGTGCTCCTATGGAGTTTCATTCTGGTGGTGGTGCTGGTGGTGGTAGAGACAGAGGGGGGCGGGGGGGGGGAAGGGTGAAGAACCAAGCAAATTAACATATAATGTGCCAGCAGGAAGTAGAAAAATAAAGCAGGTAAGGAGAACAGAGATTGACAGGGAAGGGAATGATATCTTACTTGGGATGATAAGGAAAGACTTATCCAAGAAGGTGATATTTGGGCATAATAAGGTTAAGTGTTTCCGACCTGGAAGAAGAGTTGTTAAGTTTCAAGGCTGGGGGATAGTACATAACTCTCCATATTTTTACCCCAGACTTTCAGGGTTGCTTACAAACTGTCCCAAAAAGGAATATCAAATCTGAATATTTTGTAAGTTTAAAAGATCATAAACATCCAAAAAAGGTCTCAATCCTAAATCCTCGTGCAGCTGTCAATTTAGAAATAAAAAGTTTTTACACACACACCCCAATGAAATTCAATTTACATAAAATTTAAAGCAAGTCTAGACTCCAATTAATCACTGATATACATGATTAGTGCTATCTTCTCTTTAACTTAAAGCAAACCACAACCTGCAGTCTACGACCTTTGTAAAATCCCAGAGTCCTGTTTCCTACCTTTGTAACGAATATGGGTCCAACATGGTTGAAACTTGTTTGATGATTGCAAAGCTTTTACAGCAATTCACGGAGTCCTCACTCTGAACATTCACTCTCACTTGGCTGCACTACCTACAGAAGTAAAAGGTATAGGAAGCCACACTGAATTTATACTAAAAGATAATTAGTTGGAAGTTTATTTGGGCATAAAATTCTAAAATAAAGCCTTTTTTTGTTTGTTTTTTAAAGAGAGAGAGAGCTCATGTGTGTGTGAGCTGCACAGGAGGGGCAGAGGGAAAAGGAGACAAAGACTCTTAAGCAGGCTAACCACCCAGCTCAGAGCCTGATGCAGGGCTCAGTCTCAGGAGGCTCATTCTCAGGCACTGAGATCAAAACCTGGGCAGAAATCAAGTCAGAGACTTAACTGATTGAGCCACCCAGGTGTCCCAAGCTGTTTTTTATAAAATCAATTTCAGCAAATTTTTTGAATTTTATTATTGGGAACTATGATTACTCGGCTTCTTGTGGGTTGATTTCATTGCATAATAATTGCTTGTTTTTTTTAAAGACTTTATTTATTTGAGAGAGAGAGAGACAGAAACAGCGAGAGAGAGTACAAGCAGGAAGGGAGGGAGAAGCAGCTCCCCACTGAACAAGGAACCCAATGTAGGGCTCCATTCCAGGATCCTGGGATCATGACCTGAGCCGAAGGCAGATGCTTGACTGACTGAGCCACCCAGGCACTCCAATTGCTTGATTTTACATCCAAATTCCATTTTGAAATTTATAGATTATGAAAGGAATCAAGCCAACAAAATTCAGCTTAAAAAGTGGGAAATTTGAGGGGTGCCTGGGTGCCTCAGTCTGTTAAGCGTCTGCCTTTGGCTTGGGTCATGATCCCAGGGACCTGGGATGGAGCCCTACATTGGGCTTCCAGCTCAGTGGGGAGCCGGCTTCTCCCTCTGTCCCTCCCCCTGCTCATGCTCTCTCTCTCTCACTTTCTCGCTCTCAAATAAATAAATATTTTTTTAAGTAAGAAATTTGAATGGCTTAATATTTTATACATATTCTATTTTCTGCTTCATTGTCATAGCTCTGCAAATACACACTGCCTCTCTGTCTCATGGAATAAGTAGAACAGTGAAAGTTAACACTCTCTCCATTAAGAGCTATCATCTGTGAAACTTGCTTCCCCAGGAGATGCTTCTTTCCCATTCCCCAGGAGATGCTTCTTTCACTTTATCTAGCAAAGAATCTCTATAATGTCTATTTGGTAAAACTTTGTCCCTATCTAAAATAGTGAGACACCAAATTTATTCCAGTCAAATAAAAACCAACGCCTTGTCAACTTATTGCTCTTAACTGTAAGTTTCTTAAGGTTTCAGATAAAAGTAATGGTTTTTCTTGATCCCCCATACTTTAAAGTAGTTTCTGGTATGCTATAGGAACCACCGAAATTGAATGTAATTGAACTAGACTGAAACACCCAGAAGCACACACTGCCTCTACTCCTTAAATCCCCATTGCTTGCCCTGATGTGGTTTGGGGCAAGCTTTATTCAATAACCCTTGTCTTCTGTATATGCTAGCATTCATTATTTTATCTCAATAAACTATTTTTAATGATAGTAGTAAAATAGCCCTAAATCTAAATACACTTTAGCTATTATCCCCCAAACTGTCTTCTCTTTTGTTTAACTTCCTTTGATTTAGCTTGCAAGGAATGAAACACATAGCTGTTTATAACCTACACTCAGGCTCTCCACTCTGCTCTCAGATTAAGCTCCGTTTTTGAGAAAATAAGATAGTTTGAATTACATTTAGGGGATTTTCCAGAATAATAATTCTTTTTTTTTTTTAAGATTTTATTCATTTATCAGATAGAGATCACAAGGAGGCAGAGAGGCAGGCAGAGATAGAGGGGGAAGCGGGCTCCCTGCCAAGCAGAGAGCCCGATGTGGGGCTCGATCCGAGGACCCTGAGACCAAGACCTGAGCCGAAGGCAGAGGCTTTGACCCACTGAGCCACTCAGGCGCCCCCCCCCCCCTTTTTATTTTAAGAGAGAGAGAGAGTGCGCACGGTAGCAGGAGGTGGAGGGAGGGGCTGACTGGGGGGAGTGGGAGTGAGAGAATCCTAAGCAGGCTTCACACCCAGCTCAGAGTCCCACAGCGGGCTTGATCCTCATGACCCTGAAGTCATGACCTGTGCCTAAATCAAGAGTCAGACACTTAACTGACTAAGCCACCCAGGTGCCCCAGAATAATAATTCTTGATTACAACTTCCTCACAAATTAAAAAATAAAAAAGGATTTTATTCAGAATTAAATTGCAGTGCTCCTCATCATTGTCATGTACCTATTTTTAAAAAGATGACTTCCTTGTGTTCTTTTCTTCCATTATATTCCTGTAAAATTCAAGACAATACTATGCACATAAGCACTAAAACACACAAGAGAGATTTACTCATGTGATTTTTAAGTTGAAATAATTAGCTCTCCTTTGGAGTTTTCACAAGAACTATTAATTCCTCTATTTACTGCTAGTTTCACCATACTATAATACTATTTTGCAGTGACCAACAGATTATGATCTCAGGCTCAGATCACGATCTCAGGGTCCTGGGATCAAGCCCCGCATCGGGATCTCTGCTCAGCAGGGAGCCTGCTACCCCCCCCACCCCCAGCCTACTTGTGATCTCTGTCTGTCAAATAAATAAATGAAATCTTTAAAAAAAGAAGAAGAAGAAGAAGTTAAAGCCAAAAAGAGAAATGGAAATAAAAGAATAAGGTGAGAACAATTACACAGCAAAACAAAAGGATGATCCTCTCACTTACAGGAGAGGCTAGCTGGGCTGGTCTGTTCTGAGAGATAATTATTCCCAGTCCATCCTAAGATCCAAGTTCTCCCACTCAGGGACTAACTCTAAAAGGGAAAAACTAAAAATTTCATGAAGCCAAAACTCTCCTGGTGTCTTCTGTTTCCTCTTTCAGGAGTGCACAGTTTTAAGGGAAGAAATGTACCCGGAGCCAAAGGAGATGGGGAAAAAGCGGTTGTACCCTGTGTAATCCTTGTTGATTGTGGAACATTGGGTCAATTCTGTGTGTCACAGAATTATAGTGATTCTGGTAGGAGATTTTCACAGCCTCATAAGAACTTAATAGTAATCAAAGAGGTTTTCCTTCTTCTGTTAAAAAAGAAAAAGTAGGGGGCTGAGAAATCAGGGGAAATTGTTCACCTGAGTGTCAGAGGGGACCAGTTTCCCATTAGCAGGCTAGTCCTGCTGGACCAGTTCATTAACCACGAATGCTTTGTTCCTTGGCAGAATGTTTTTCAGCCCTGATGAGCTTGGCTTTGAGTGCCTCCCCGGAGGAGGGGAGACTAAGTGTTGGCAACACAGCAGGCTAAGCCTACGTGTTCTAAGGAGAGTGTACAGTTGCTAATAAAGTGTTTGGATTTTTCTTTTCTTCTTTTCAGGTGCAGAAAGCTCTGGGGACCCTGATGGGCTGCTTGACTATTTTGATCTCTGTCTAAATCTATGCAGTTTTTGTGCATCTAAAAATAGGTCTTCAAGAGAAAGCATCACTTGATATGTATTCAGAGAATGTAGGAGGAAAAGGAAGGCATTTTATCAAACAAGTTAAAAGTAAGTGCATCTGCAATGACCTTATACCCCAAAGATACAGAATCATAGGGTCTAAAATCATTGAATGAGACCTCAAAAATCTAACCTCCCATTTCATTCATAGTCAACATCTCAGGAGGTAGCCTCCTCCTGAATATATAGAATGACAAAGGAGGGCCCACTTGTCAAGACTGCCTTTTCATTTTCGGCCATTCCTAATTATCCCATCAGCTAGCCACTGGTCTCAGTTCTGCTCTCTGGGGCGCATTAACACAAGTCTAATTCCTCAGCCGTATCTTTCATGGAATTTTGGAAAACACCATGACCTCTTTCAACATTTTTCTTCAGACTAAATAATCTTAATTCTTTGGGCACTTCTTATATGAAATACTGTATCATACGGTTTGAAGTCTTAGAAACGCTGTGCTACCCTATGAGGATGGTTTGGTTGCAGGTGACTGAAATCCAATGGAAACAAGTTAAGGCAACGAGAGAAATGTATCATACAAGAACTGGGGTGTTTCACCAAATGCAATAGTTTTGAATCAATTATCATCTGGACATTCTTTTAACAGTGAAGATTCTTTTTAAAGTGTGATACAAAGAGCCTCAATAATTTCTGACCAAATTAAAGTATTTCATTGATTAATTCCTCTTTTCTAACCGGTCCATGTCTACTAATGCAGCAGCGAGAAGCAGACCATGCAGGTAGAGAGAGTGTTTTTATTTAGAGGCATTCTCTCACTGCCTGGGTGGACTAAGGGCATTAGCAAGTGGGGAGTCTGGGTACTAAATCTCTTCCCAAACAGACTGTTCTCTGCAATGAAAAATTATCCTGCCTGCCCAAAATGGCCCACAGAGAGCTATTAATATAGTCAAAATTTTAGGAAGGCTACATCACAATTTCATATGAAATATTACTAACTCAAATTTCTGTCTATTCTAAATTTTGCAGTTGTATTTTTGAATCTGAGTGCAGGCTTCATATTTATTTTAATGTAATTTACTCTCTCTCTTGTTTATCACACACTCCACTATTACCTATTAGTACTACTTAAAAAAAAAAATCTTGAATAAGCCATCGGAGAGGCACTGGGTAAAGTAGTGGCAATATTACAGGCTGTAAATCAGACAGACAAGGGTTTAAGTATTGACTCTGCCACTTTTAAGATGAATAATGATAGATAAATTAATTCATTTAGTATTGCCTCTGCCAATTGAGGCTATAATGGTTAGCTCATCATTTGGTCGTGAAAATAAAATGAGAGAAACTGGAACAAAATTGCTCCATGCATGGTGTCAGTTGTAGTTGTAGCTATTATTACAATTATTCATAAGTTTGATGGAAATGCCATATATACACTCACTGGGTATAGATACAAAGGTGATCATGGACCTGTACCCTGTCCGCTGGAGGCCTCCATTTAGAATGATCTTATTCTGTTAATCGCCATCCCCAGAAGAGATCCTTAACATAACAGGCTGTATTTATATTGTCAATTATTTTAAGCATCTTAGATCATAAATCGTCCATTGTGTAAGTTTCTTGAGCTTCAGTTCCATCTAAATCAGCCTTTCTAGTCTTAAGAGAATCCCCTTACTAGAGAAGAAATAAAATCTGTTTCAAGTAATCTAGGATTCACTTTTCTTTTTCCAATGGAAAGCTAATTAGCAGAGTAAAGTTGCACAGGATTTTTTTTAATCATTCTGTTCCAGCATATATTTTAAAATATTCACAGAAATCCTAAAATTTGGGCATAATTATAAACACTTCAAATGTAATCTTCAAATGCAATCATTTACATTCCCACATCAAAGTTTATTGACTAGGCAATTATCTGTGGATCCAAATAAATGATTAAATTCTCCCAAGCCCTGAGGCAATGTAGATCATTGCTGGAGCACATGGTTCTCCTTTAGCTTAGGATCTAAATGAAATAGACATATGTTTGCTATGTTTTTTTTTTTTTGAGGACAAAGAAACCTGTAAATGTTGCTCAGATTTAAGGAAAAATAAAACAAAGAAAACATTTAAAGATCCAAGTGTATCTCTGTGTCCTGACTTGGCATCTTTGAATCAACAAGAGAGTTTAATTTAGAAAAGCCATCAGGACAGGTTTTCTTTACCCTTCTGTGGATAAAAATGCCAGGCACATAGCAATTTTCACATCTTTTAGGAATGCCCCATTTGGGTCATGCAGATGTATGTGCTGTTTCCTATGTCCTGAGAACAAATTATTATAGCAGTGCTCTGCATAAACAATGCCCGTTACTCTACTTGGGGGCATGATCCGGGCAGGGAGGAGGATGTGGAAACAGGCTATATTGACATGTTGCATGCTGGACACTTGCACGTTGTCCCCTTAAGGAGGGACTGATAATAGCCTAGATCCTGCAACTGTCTAGGAAAATACATGCCTACGAGCGATGGATGCCCTCAGGTAATTCCATCACCTGCTCCTTCCATGGTAGTGTTACTCTCATCATTTATATTTTGTTGAATCCACCAGACAACATATACTGAAAAACTCCCATGTGTTGGCCTTCTGGGAAGGTACAGGGTTATAAAACCCAAAGAGTCATGTTCGCCCACAGGATAGTGAGAAATTAAGGATATCAGGATCTTCCATAGTAAAAAGTATACACATTGCCTCTAAGTCACATCATTATATTCTTTCTGACAGTATATTATTTTTTACATATAGAAAAATGTGTAAAGAGTGATATGGTATTGGAGCTGAAAGGGATGTTTTAAAAGTTAACTCAGCTGTAGTTCATTCCTTTCAGATCCATAGTTAACTAATAATCATCGAAAGTCTATCTCTAAGTACTCTTGCTCCATTTAATTCTTCCCACAAATCTATGACACAGATTGTTTTGTACTCCCTTAATAGATAAAATAGGAAAAAAGAAAAAAAACTCCTCAGGTACCTCAGGAAGGTACCCTGCCAAAGATCACACAGTAATATTTCTAGATGAGTAATTTTGATAGTGAAACGTAAAATGATATTAAATATATATATGCACACATATATTTTTATAAATGTACATGTATAAATAAAAATATTTTCACTTGGTGCCTTAAAACTTATTTTGAAATGTTATATATATATAAAATCTAAAATTCTGTCTGTTTGTACGCTTAGAAAATATTGATGCGGAACAGTAATTACAGTAGTAAGTGGCTACATATGGTGTTTTAGAACTTTCAGAATATTTTCACATATATCAGCATATTAAATGCTAATAAAAACCAATAAAAATACTAATAATAATTACTATTATTTTAATGTCAACAATTCTGCTAGGCAATTGAACATGTGTAAGTTAACAAAGCAGATTTTATTTTTACACTTTGTGAATGAGGGAATGAAGAACATGAGACCTAAAGCAACTGCAACAAAATAACAGGACAAATAAGCAACAGGACTAGGCAGGCAGGGCTCAAGCCCAAATTTTCTGGCTCGAAAGCATGTGTGTACTGAAGAAATATCTGAGGAGAAATCTGACATATTATGGACTTTATACACTTGATCACCCTTCTCAGCTACCTTGAGATATATCCGAAATTTTCATGCACCTGAAAAACAGCTGGTACCAAGCACTGAAGTGTTGTTGAAAAATTTTCAAGCTCAACAGTGGCATGGGTTCTAGAAACTGCAGTTTCTGCCCCCAAAGAGGCTTTAGTTCTGAACTTTTTGCTCAGGACTGGACACCGTAATGTTCTCAATCAGATTAACTGTCTGCATATGAAGTCAGCCCAGAGCCCTACATCCCTCCCAACCCCATGCCGCCTACATTTAGGAAGTAAATGATTTTTTGCCCATTGTTTCTCTTGTGAGGTTAGATCACAGATTGTCATACAAGCAACTGAAAGTACGACATGTTACTAGTTTGGATTTAGAATCCTCTAGTATGTAAATAGCGGAATATAGGTACTATCGAAGGAAGCTGGTATATGTTTACCTTGTATTGACTAACAAAGACATTATATGTTCCAGTGCTTGAAGCCACATCTGGCCTCCATAGATTTTTAGCAGAATTGGATAACTCCCTAACGAGGTTAAGGAAGCGCCTTAATCATGGCATAAATCATAGCAAAACTTAAATGTTGATTAACAAAACATCTATTATGAGCAAAGCCACATGCATGGCACTTATAATGTACGCTGAGCTATTTGCAAAGACAGGCTATTTGAACAAATATTTCGGAAGAGCATTCTAACATCAGAGAAGAAAACAAATTGAAATAACATTTAGATAAGTATGTGGCCTGGCCTGCAAATTGAGCAGGGGTAGAGCTGCACGGACTGTGGCTTCTGTAATCTGTGCTCTGCTTGGAACTGCATCTGTATTTTGATGGCAAATTCAGAGGGAGAGAAGACAGAGTAACTGCAAACTTGGCTTTTCTTTTCTAATAACCTTTGCTCCACTCTAGGATTTCTGACTTCTGTGGGGTGGTAGCGTTTTATATTTTACAGAGTGAGATCATTTAAAAAATACTGTTATGCATGCAGGCAATTAAGATTAAAGTCAACCTCCCTTCACACTCCCTAGTAATATGCTTCTGTATCCGGAAGATAAGAACTTGAGAAATGGCTCACTAGGACAGGCCAACAGGCCTGGAGTCCAGGACCCCATTGCTGACAGTGATGGCACAAGGTTTTATAGGGGATTGCGTGGCCGCCCTCCATGACGTTAGCCTGAAGAAGCAGGAGATATATATTAGGAACACCTGATGACCTTCACTAATCTGTTACAGGTTTAACATCTAAGGATTTATCTAGATGCTTCAGGAACTTCTACATTTATTTGGCTTCCGATGCCTTTGTTGTATTAGGCAGCCTTAGACTCGCAGCGTTAAACACCCTTTGTTTCAGGCCACCCTCTCACCGGCTGGGTGAATGAATGTGGCAAATCCTTTTGCTTCTCAGGGCCTGACCTTGTTTGCCCGTCAAAATGAAACAACAGCCACCCCACCTATATAATCAAGTGTCAAATAGTCACTCCAAATACGTGAGAAAATTAACATGAAAATGCAACAATCCCAATGTAATAGTTATGTTCTAATTTCCTCCCCAAATCCAGAAGCTGGTCCCAGGGCTAACTGCAGACTACTAGGAGAACATTATCTGTACGTAAAATTTGGAGCTGTCCCTAAACTGTCCTTCTTGCAGGTCGTTAAGAAGGCAACAGAAGAGCACGGTGGCATTTGGTCTTTGAATACACAATTGTTCATTTATTTCAACCAGGGAAGTATCCTTTCATCTTTGCCTTTCATTCCAAAAACCAAAACTAACTCATTTAAAAACAAATAAGTACTATGTTAACATGCTGCTCTTCCTATGACAAATAATTTTGACATTGTTTTATATACCTACATATACTGCTGCTTTTTTTAAAAATAGAAGTCAATGTATTTTTTAAGATTCGCAAACCGTTCCATCTCTCGTGGGCTTATTTACCCCTCAACCAATCCCAGCATTTGGGTAAATAATAACTGCTTCTTCCAGAAACCGTGTTATTTTCTACAAAGAGGAAATGAGAATTTTACTGTAAAAAAGAGATCTGAGGAAGAAACACGCCAGTTTGTGAGCAAGAAGAACAAAGAGTAGAAAAAGTACCCCCCTCAAAGAAGAATAAACAATTCGATCAATTTCCAAAGAATTCGCATTGATTCAAGCCATTAATACAAATTTTCTGAAGTTCAAATATATTGAACCAATGTGTCTTTTGCCTTCTTCAAAGCAGTTCCCAATTTGTAATTTTCTATCAGTTATCTACACTTTACCATTTCTGACATGTACTGACCTTTCCATATTAATATGTTCCTTACGAGATTTACAATTTTGCTAATACAGCTGTCAGGAGAGCATTGTTGTAAGATGTGAGGATGGGAGAGGTCAGCAGTTTCGGTAACACCCTTTTTAGTAAGATCATGAATTTATAAAGATTGCACAGAACTGTAGCCAACTCTCTGAGATAATTTAAACCGGGATATGTAATAAGAGACAGTGGGACATTGCAAATAAGGTATCTTCAGCTCAAAGAGCAGATTTAGGGAAAAGGGAAAATTGACCAATTCCAGGAAGGAGGAAGCCTCTTCTTCAGAGAGCTAGTTCATTTTGAAAGAATAACTCTAGAAATTCCCTTTGTCCGTGTTTATCTTCATCAAGACACTTACTCTTTTGTTCTAAATGATTTCTTAATCTCACTGTGCTAATGATCTCTCCCCTCCACTTCCATGGACACATTTATGAAGTAAACTCAAGAAGATAAGACTGGCATTCCTTTGAAGTCTGCACAATATGTAATGTGTTGTCAGTTTCATTGTCTTTAGCCATCCGGTGGGATGGGATGGGGGGACACACTGTGTCTGAGACAGGACATTCACAACTTGCTGACCACTTTTTCTTATCTTGTAATCATTAGCCAAGTCACATTTTTCAGTGCCACCATTTCAGTTTCTTCGTTCATTTGAAGACCAAGTCACAAGAACAACCTTATTTGTTTTTAATTGTTCTGCCCAGTCTCTAAAATATCTGTAATTATTTCACATTTGAATCAAATTTATTAACAGACATATGGGTATAATAGAGAAATCATTCCAGCTGGTGAAGCCCTAAGCTAAACCCACAATAATCTGATCATTTGCAAATCATTGTCACTTGAATGTTTTCTTGGTACAGCTTAATTATGACTCAACTCAGTCCAGAGTACAATGCACTTTCTGGGAAAAAGAGAAATTGAAAGCTCTCACTAGGAATAGAGTAAGCTTTGTTATTCATGTAGATCTCTCCCGCACAACTAAACATCTGTTAATAAATTTGTTTCTAGTCTCCGTGATAGCTTTTACCTTCATCATTCAAACCTGGCATAAAATTTATGTCAACTGAGAATTCATGTTATTTACTCATTGCTAACTATTGCGATCTCATTAAAATTTTAGCCTGCAATACCCTCTGGAAAATTAGAAATGTTTATAAAAATAAGTGCACAAATAAGAGAGAGAGACATTCTGCCTTTTTTCCCAGAAGCTCTTTGACAGGTGGTCACCTTGAAATTATGCTGTGATGATACAGCCGGTTTTTAAAAAATGATCTTGATATAGAAGGTAATCAAGAGCTCTTGGGAGCCACCTCTGCATTTTTCCAAGCAATCTTTTCTGCAGTTTAAATGTGTTCATACAAATCTTAAATGACATATAAAGCAATTTTTCCCTTCAAACTATGTAGATCAGTCATAGCATTATAATTAAATGTCACAGAATGGCAAATAATTATCTTACTTAAATGGTTAATATAAGAAAAATCCATCAACTATCAGTCCTAAATATGTAAACATAGTACTTGTTGCTCTATTGATATAATTAAACTTAAAAGCAGATTTTATTTATGTGGCCCCATCTGCCCCTGGCCAATCGTGTTTGAGACTTGGTATTTGACGAGAGGTCACTGAGTCCACAGGACTAACTCCACCGTAACCCACCCCTACTTGGAAGACTATTCAAATATAAAAACCTCAAATCCCTACTTGCCAAAAAGAGTATCGGGCTCAACTTTTTCTGTGTGACGAACCTAGTCAATTTATGATTAGTAATAGCTTCCTTGCCACTGCCTGTCTTTCTCTTCCAAATGTTTCTTCCCACCTTGGCAGATTCTTGGAACTTGCTCTGCTAACAGAGGCCTTGCTCTCCTCTTCCGAGGGATGACGACTAAACTAATCTTAAAGCTCACGGACAGTTAAAAACGAACAAATGACAAACAAGCAACTGCACAGTTTCTATCTTCCAGAATTTTCCTTAATTCTGCAAAGGCCCATTGAAAAATCCAGTAACTGCAATGCGGTGGGGTAGCACACTGTCAAATCTGTCTCTCAGCATCCTCTCCTCCTTTATTATATGGGGGACCATCATTATCCAATTCTTCTGCTCAGAGTGGCTGCTCTACTCCCCAAGAGCCGACACTTCTGGGAAGAAATGAGGAGTTTGAGAAGAGGTCTCTGCAATCTCATTCATATCCATTTCTCCTCTGACAGGGCATCGAGCCCTTCTTTCTGCAAACCTGATGGTCAGGTCACGCCAGGGGCATCCAGTGTAAATGCGCGGGGCAGAGATAGCAATTAGATGACAGGGTGCAGTGGAAGGAGTATGGTATGAACTTCCTACACAGTCCATTCCTCTGATCTCCTTGCTGCTGTATCCACAAGAGCAAAGATCAGCAAATGAAAGCCACAAGAAAACAAATGACAATATTACTCAGAGGAAGAAAAGATCATGTTCTCCCTTAGTTATTCCTGTTGAAGAGTTTGTATCAATCCACAGGGGAAGAAAGACTGAAAGTTAAAACCTGAACCACACTCTTACAAACATGTACAATGTATGTGTTATAGATATATTAAACAAGCAAGCCTTCTGGGTATAAGAATGAAACAATGTCTTGTGGTTTTTTTTGGTTTTTGTTTTTGTTTTTGTTTTTTTCTCAACAACTCTTTAAACTGTGTTTAGTGGGAAAAGTTTCTCCCCTGCCCCTGGAAGAAAACTCCCATGGCCCCATAACTTTCTAATCAATCTTAGGCAACAAGATGTCCTGTGGTTTAATTATAATGCAATCACAATACAGTCATCAAATATATCTAGTCTTAAAATTCTAAACTTGGTTTGAAGTTAAATCTTTTCTTATACACTATTTGAACTTGTATTAAGCAGTAGGTCAGGAAAGAGGGTTGTGATCCTCTCTTTTCCTGCCTTATGCTTCAACCCCTCTTTCTCATCTTATCCATCAGGGTGTTTGATCACATTCCATTGGGTATGAATGGGGAGGGAGAAAAGGGAAAAGCAGAAAAACTCTTACTTGATGAGTATTTTGTTTAGTTTGTACACCCCCGACCTGGCACATACTTAAAGCTGACTGCATGTTTTGGTGGGTGATTTTATAGGGTCGTTTTTTGTTTGTTTGTTTTTTGAGATCTCTTACCTGAAGCTCCTTTGATACAGTTAAGGCAGGCTATTTGATTTGGTCTCTAGAACTCTAGAATTTTCTTTTTGCTAAGGTTTCTTTGTTCCTACAGGCAGCACTGCTGGACAAGGCTAAGAAAAACCCCATAATACTTCTCTGTTTGTTTCTCTCTCACCATGTGTATGTGCCGGGGGGGGGCATGGCCCATATTGTTCATAGAACACGTACATGTATTATTACTTTAAACAGACTCAGTGCACACCACGCTCTGCACAACAGCAACCTTTATCATCATTCCTACCTCCAAGACAATTAATCAGGTCACCTCTTCTAAGAGGGAGTCCAACATTGATCCACTAAGATGGAAGTTCTCCTAGGAATCCTGGTAAAGTCTCTCATGAAACTTGAACAACACAGCTCTTTCCAAACAAATTCTCCTCACATCCTTTTTCTAACTCTCCAAAATCCCAATCCTTTTATACCCTTATTTTAGATATCTGGGTCTGTGTTAGAGTCCCCAAGACTATACGTTTGGACTCAATGATTCACTTGAATGACTCTCTCTGAGTTCTTATACTCATGGTTACACTTTATTACAGAAAAAGTATACAGATCCAAATCAGCCAAGTGAAAAAAACATATAGACAAAGACCAGGAGAAACCTAGTGCCTCCCAGTGTCCTCTCCCAGGAAAGTTGCATGGGGACACAATTCTCCTAGCAATGGGGTATGACATTATCAACCAGGGAGTTCACTCAAGCCCTGGCATCCAGGGATTTGATTGCAGATTAGTCACATAGGCAGGCAGCAGCAGCATGACTGACCTTAGCTTCTCAGTCTGCAGTGTGGCCCAGAGCCTCAGGCACAGAGGAACAGGCATTAATCAGAGTCAATTCGTTAGCATGAACTATCTGGTCAAACAGATGCAATATGGCCCAAAGGCTGAGATATGCTAAGACCCTCTGACCAGGCAGAACATGCTAAGGGCTCAGAGATTCTATCCCCAACAGTAGGTCAAGGGCTAGTCCTCCTGAAGACAGACTTTTATTTGCAAGTGCAGGGCTTGAAGAGCTCAACCTGCTGAGTTAACCCTTTACTTCACAGATTCTCATTGAGGTTGAAAATGAGTTTGGGTTGCTGATTCCTTCTTCAAAATCAAACTTGAGGGAACTATAGAAACCAGAGAGAATCAGGGGTGTCTGGGTGGCTCAGTAGGTTAAGGCCTCTGCCTTCAGCACAGGTCATGATCCACGGGAGCCTGCTTCCTCCTCTCTCTCTCCTCTCTCTCTGCCTGCCTCTCTGCCTACTTGTGATCTCTGTCAAATAAATAAATAAAATCTTAAAAAAAAAAAAAAAGAAAGAAAGAAAGAAACCAGAGAGAATCATAGAACCTAACAATGAACAAAAACAAGAAAAACTTAATATCCTGAGGGAATCTGAATCCTGCCATAAAGTTACCATAAACTGGTAGAAATGTAGAAGTTTAAGGGGTTGGTGGGAAGAAGAGGACTCAAATGTCAAGCTGTGAATGGCCAAGAAGTAGTGAGAAAATGTATTTAACCCTTCCCTCTCCCCAAACTGCAATGAAGCAAACTCAGTCACTCTTGGTCATTTAGAGAAGGAATGACCCAGGCTGCCAGCACCAGAAGGTTGAGATCTGAATAGCACCAGAGCTCTGTTGAAGTGGGGAACTGAGGAAACCAGGTGATGATTATATAACTACCCTCTGAGTAAACTGAGAAAATGACAAATGAGAATTGACCACTGAATCTAGCAACAAGGAAGTCACAAGTCATCACAAGTAATCATAAGTAATCTTCACAAGAGTAGCTACTGGGTGGATATGGAGGTAGAGCAAAGGTATGGAGGTAGAGAGACAGATAAAAATTGAATTAGATTTAAGAAAGAGCAGTGAGAGGGGCACCTGGGTGGCTCAGTGGGTTAAAGACTCTGCCTTCGGCTCAGGTCATGGTGTCAGGGTCCTGGGATTGAGCCCCGCATCGGGCTCTCTGCTCCGTAGGGAGCCTGCTTCCCCCTCTCTCTGCCTGCCTCTCTGACTACTTGTGATCTCTGTCTGTCAAATAAACAAATAAAATCTTCAAAAAAAAAAAAAGAGCAGTGAGAGAATTAAATTATAATTATTTAATAATACTGAAATATTAAATATTTTTTAACTTTATTTAAGCTTTATTTAAACATATAATGTAACCCCACCACCCTCTCCCAACCCCTCTTCCCCCCACCCCCCTCAGTTTGTTTTATGACATTAAGAGTCTCTTTGGTTTGTCTCCCTCCCGATCCCATCTTCTTTCATTTTTACTTTTCCTACCACCTTAACTCCCACCCCCGTTGCATCTCCACTTCCTCATATCAGGGAGATCATGTGGTAGTTGTCTTTCTCCAGTTGACTTATTTCGCTAAGCATAATACGTTCTAGTTCCATCCATGTCGTCGCAAATGGTAAGATTTCATTTCTTTTAATGGCTGCATAGTATTCCATCGTATATATATACCACTTCTTCTTTATCCATTCATCTGTTGATGGACATCTAGGTTCTTTCCATAACTTGGCTATTGTGGACATTGCTGCTATAAACATTCGGGTACACGTGCCCCTTTGGATCACTACGTTTGTATCTTTAGGATAAATACCCAGTAGTGCAATTGCTGGGTCATAAGGTAGCTCTATTTTCAATTTTTTGAGGAACCTCCATGCTGTTTTCCAGAGTGGTTGCACCAGCTTGCATTCCCACCAACAGTGTAGGAGGGTTCCCCTTTCTCCACATCCTCGCCAGCATCTGTCATTTCCTGACTTGTTCATTTTAGCCATTCTGACTGGTGTGAGGTGGTATCTCATTGTGGTTTTGATTTGTATTTCCCTGATGCCCAGTGATGTGGAGCACTTTTTCATGTGTCTGTTGGCCATCTGGATGTCTTCTTTGCAGAAATGTCTGTTCATGTCCTCTGCCCATTTCTTGATTGGATTATTTGTTCTTTGGGTGTTGAGTTTGCTAAGCTCTTTGTAGATTTTGGATACTAGCCCTTTATCTGATATGTCATTTGCAAATACCTTTTCCCACTCTGTCAGTTGTCTTTTGGTTTTGTTGACTGTTTCCTTTGCTGTGCAAAAGCTTTTGATCTTGAAGAAGTGCCAATAGTTTATTTTTTCCCTTGCTTCCCTTGCCTTTGGCGTTGTTCCTAGGAAGAAGTTGCTGCGGCTGAGGTCGAAGAGGTTGCTGCCTGTGTTCTCCTCAAGGATTTTGATGGATTCCTTTCTCACGTTGAGGTCCTTCATCCATTTTGAGTCTATTTTCATGTGTGGTGTAAGGAAATGGTCCAATTTCATTTTTCTGCATAAGGCTGTCCAATTTTCCCAACACCATTTGTTGAAGAGGCTGTCTTTTTTCCATTGGATGTTCTTTCCTGCTTTGTCGAAGATTAGTTGAGGGTCTATTTCTGGGCTCTCTATTCTGTTCCATTGATCTATGTGTCTGTTTTTGTGCCAGTACCATACTGTCTTAATGATGACAGCTTTGTAGTAGAGCTTGAAGTCGGGAATTGTGATGCCACCAACTTTGGTTTTCTTTTTCAATATTCCTTTGGCTATTCGAGGTCTTTTCTGGTTCCATATAAATTTTAGGATTATTTGTTCCATTTCTTTGAAAAAATTGGATGGGATTTTGATAGGCATTGCATTAAATGTGTAGATAGCTTTAGGTAGCATAGACATTTTCACAATATTTATTCTTCCAATCCATGAGCATGGAACATTTTTTCCATTTCTTTGGGTCTTCCTCAATTTCTTTCATGAGTACTTTATAGTTCTCTGAGTATAGATTCTTTGCCTCTTTGGTTAGGTTTATTCCTAGGTATCTTATGGTTTTGGGTGTAATTGTAAATGGGATTGACTCCTTAATTTCTCTTTCTTCTGTCTTGTTGTTGGTGTATAGAAATGCAACTGATTTCTGTGCTTGATTTTGTATCCTGACACTTTACTGAATTCCTATACAATCTCTAGCAGTTTTGGAGGGGAGCCTTTTGGGTTTTCTACATATAGTATCATATCATCTACAAAGAGTGATAGCTTGATTTCTTCTTTGCTGATTTGGATGCCTATAATTTCTTTTTGTTGTCTGATTGCTGAGGCTAGGACTTCTAGTACTATGTTGAATAGCAGTGGTGATAGTGGACATCCCTGCCATGATCCTGACCTTAGCGGAAAAGCTCTCAGTTTTTCTCCATTGAGAATGATATTTGTGGTGGGTTTTTCATAGATAGCGTTGATAATATTGAGGTATGTGCTTTCTATCCCTACACTTTGAAGAGTTTTGATTAGGAAGGGATGTTGCACTTTATCAAATGCTTTTTCAGCATCTATTGAGAGTATCATATGGTTCTTGTTCTTTCTTTTGTTAATGTACTGTATCACATTGATTGATTTGCAGATGTTGAACCAACCCTGCTGCCCTGGAATAAATCCCACTTGGTCGTGGTGAATAATCCTTTTAATGTACTGTTGGATCCTATTGGCTAGTATTTTGGTGAGAATTTTCGCATCTGTGTTCATCAAGGATATTGGTCTGTAATTCTCTTTTTTGATGGGATCCTTGTCTGGTTTGGGGATCAAGGTGATGCTGGCCTCATAAAATGAGTTTGGAAGTTTTCCTTCCGTTTCTATTTTTTAGAACAGTTTCAGGAGAATAGGAATTAATTCTTCTTTAAATGTTTGGTAGAATTCCCCTGGGAAGCCATCTGGCCCTGGGCTTTTGTTTGTTTGGAGATTTTTGATGACTGTTTCAATCTCCTTACTGGTTATGGGCCTATTCAGGTTTTCTATTTCTTCCTGGTTCAGTTTTGGCAGTTCATATGTCTCTAGGAAAGCATCCATTTCTTCCAGATTGTCGAATTTGTTGGCATAGAGTTGTTCATAATATGTTCTTATGATTGTTTGTATTTCTTTGGTGTTGGTTGTGATCTCTCCTCTTTCATTCATGATTTTATTTATTTGGGTCCTTTCTCTTTTCTTTTGGATAAGTTTGGCCAGGGGTTTATCAATCTTATTAATTCTTTCAAAGCACCAGCTCCTAGTTTCATTGATTTGTTCTATTGTTTTTTTGGTTTCTATTTCATTGATTTCTGCTTTGATCTTTATTATTTCTCTTCTCCTGCTGGGTTTAGACTTTCTTTGTTGTTCTCTCTCGAGTTCCTTAAGGTGTAGGGTTAGGTTGTGTATTTAAGACCTTTCCTGTTTCTTGAGATAGGCTTGTATCACTATATATTTTCCTCTCAGGACTGCCTTTGCTGTGTCCCACAGATTTTGGACCGTTGTGTTTTCATTATCATTTGTTTCCATGGTTTTTTTCAATTCTTCTTTAATTTCCTGGTTGACCCATTCATTTTTTAGAAGGATGCTGTTGAGTCTCCATGTATTTGTGCTCTTTCCACATTTCCTCTTGTGATTGAGTTCTAGCTTCAGAGCATTGTGGTCTGAAAATATGCAGGGAATGATCCCAATCTTTTGATACCAGTTGAGACCTGATTTATGACCCAGGATGTGATCTATTCTGGAGAATGTTCCATGGGCACTAGAGAAGAACGTGTATTCTGTTGCTTTGGGGTAGAATGTTCTGAATATATCTGTGATGTCCATCTCGTCCAGTGTGTCATTTAAGACCTTTATTTCCTTGTTGATCTTTTGCTTGGATGATCTGTCCATTTCAGTGAGGGGTGTATTAAAGTCTCCAACTATTATTGTATTCTTGTCAATGTGTTTCTTTGATTTTGTTATTAATTGGTTTATATAGTTGGCTGCTCCCATGTTAGGGGCATAGATATTTAAAATTGTTAGATCTTCTTGTTGGACAGACCCTTTGAGTATGATGAAGTGTCCTTCCTCATCTCTTATTATAGTCTTTGGCTTAAAATCTAATTGATCTGATATAAGGATTGCCACCCCAGCTTTCTTCTGATGTCCATTGGCATGGTAAATTGTTTTCCACCCCCTCACTTTCAATCTGGAGGTGTCTTCAGGTCTACGATGAGTTTCTTGTAGGCAGCATATGGATGGGTTTTGTTTTTTTATCCATTCTGAAACCCTGTGTCTTTTGATTGGGGCATTTAGCCCATTTACGTTCAGGGTAACTATTGAGAGATATGAATTTAGTGCCATTGTATTGCCTGTATGGTGATTGTTACTGTATAATGTCTCTGTTCCTTTCTGGTAATACTTTTAGGGTCTCTCTTTACTTAGAGGACCCCTTTCAATATTTCCTGTAGAGCTGGTTTGGTGTTTACAAACTCTTTCAGTTTTTGTTTGTCCTGGAAGCTTTTAATCTCTCCTTCTATTTTCAATGATAACCTAGCTGGATAAAGTATTCTTGGCTGCATGTTTTTCTCGTTTAGTGCTCTGAATATATCATGCCAGTTCTTTCTGGCCTGCCAGGTCTCTGTGGATAAGTCTGCTGCCAATCTAATATTTTTACCATTGTACGTTACAGACTTCTTGTCCTGTGCTGCTTTCAGGATTTTCTCTTTGTCGCTAAGACTTGTAAATTTTACTATTAGATGGCGGGGTGTGGGTCGGTTCCTACGGATTTTGAGGGGTGTTCTCTGCGCTTCCTGGATTTTGATGCTTGTTCCCCTTGCTATATTAGGGAAATTCTCTACAATAATCCTCTCCAGTATACCTTCTGCTCCTATTTCTCTTTCTTCTTCTTCTGGAATCCCAATTATTCTAATGTTGTTTCGTCTTATGGCATCACTTATCTCTCGAATTCTCCCCTCGTGGTCCAGTAGTTGTTTGTCTCTCTTTTGCTCAGCTTCTTTATTCTCTGTCATTTGGTCTTCTATATCACTAATTTTGTCTTCTGCCTCATTTATCCTAGCAGTAAGAGCCTCCATTTTTGATTGCACCTCATTAATAGCTTTTTTTTATTTCAACTTGATTAGACTTTAGTTCTTTTATTTCTCCAGAAAGGGTTTTTATTTCTCCTGACAGGGTTTCTCTAATATCTTCCATGTCTTTTTCGAGCCTGGCTAGAACCTTGAGAATCGTCATCCTGAATTCCAGATCTGACATATTACCAATGTCTGTATTGATTAGGTCCCTAGCCTTCGGTCCTGTCTCCTGCTCTTTTTTTTTGTGGTGAGTTTTTCCACCTTGTCATTTTGTCCAGATAAGAATCTCCTTGTTAAGTGAACTTGGTCTTGGCTGTATTTCTTTGATCTTCTGGGGGAGGGGCCTGTTGTAGTGATTCTCAGGTGTCTTTGCCCTAGGCGGAGTTGCACCGCCCTTACCAGGGGCCGGGCTAAGTAATCCTCTCAGGTTCGCTTTTGGGAGCTTTTTTTTCCCCTGAATGCTTTCCGTAGAGTTCCGGAGGACGGGAATGACAATGGCGGCCTCCCAATCTCCAGTTCAGAGGAGCCGAGAGCTAGGGGCCCCAGTCTTCAGTGTGCCTTCAGAGAAAAGCATTTAATCCCTCCGGTCTCCCCAGCCCACGTTTTCGCCGGAGACCACATGCGCGCGCCCGCAGACCGCGCTCAGAGAAATTCGTGCCTAAGCAGTCCCGTCTCACTGGCTTCTGGGAGCGCTCCGAGCTCACCCAGCCTGTGACCAAGCGTCTCTGTCTCTGGCAGAGTCCCACCTGGAGTCTCCGAACCCCGTAGATCCCTGAGCTCTCCCAGGTCGGAGTCTCCCCGGATCTTGTGGGGACCCCTCGCACAGAGCACCGGCCAGTGCCACAGAGCACCGGTCCGTGTCACAGACCACTAGGAAACCTCGGCTCTGTCTCCACAGCCGGCTTCCCCGCTCTAATACCTGTGAGCTCTGTGACACTCAGACACCCCCGATCCTTCTGTGACCCCGCGGGACCTGAGTCCACGCTGTCCCCGTGAGGTCTTCACCCCAGTTTAGCCTCTGGAGCGATGTCCCTCTGTGGAGCAGACTTTTAAAAGTCCTGATTTTGTGCTCCGCCGCTTGCCAGGAGCTGGCCCCTCCCCCTGGGGTCTATCTTCCCGTCGCGTTGGATTCACTTCTCCGCTGGTCCTACCTTTCAGAAAGTGGTCGATTTTCTGTTTCTAGAATTGTTGTTTTTCTTCTCTTCGATCTCCTGTTGGATTTGTAGGTGTTCGGAATGGTTTGATAGACTATCTAGCTGATCTCCTGCTGGCTGATGTCGTCTCAGCCTCCTACTTCTCCGCCATCTTGACTCCTCCCCCTAAATAATTTTTTAAAAATCTCTCTCCTTGAGTGTGACGCTAAGAAATTAAACAGTAGCTAGAAAGAAAAGGGAATACCTACTTGAAGAGAAGAGAGAGAGCAATAAAGGAAATAAGGGTGAATTCCTGAAGCAAAGTGCCTGAGTAGACAAGGGAATAGATTCTATAACCACATGGAGGAGTTAACCTTAGCTAAAAGTAAAAACAGTTCATCCATAGTTGATTAATTTGGGATCCTCTAAAGATAGAGCCAGAGACAAGAACTTCATGGAGATAGTTTATCTGTTGAGAATGCTGAGAAGCACCAGTAAAGAATTAAGAATGCTGAAACAAGTAAGGTTTTTAAAATTCCAATGTAAATAGTGTGTTATTAACTCAGTTACCAGTTTGAGAAATGGGAGCTTGGTCTCTCTAAGGACCTTCTAAAGATGCATGGAAAATGGACATCAAAAGTGTCCCAGTCAAGGACAGGAAAGCTGGGACATCCCATTGGATGGTTGAGGGTTGTTGGTTGAGGGTTACTCTTCTGAGAATTAACTCTTCTGTATACCTTGTATTGAAGGGAGTAGTACACAGAGAGGCTAGAAATTTTAACTTGAGAAAGGATGGAATATGAAGGGCAGTTAAAAAAGTAGTATGACTGGATAAAATTATTATAAGAAATTGGAACCATACAACATAGTTAAAAAACAGTGGGTGCTTATAATGGAGATTATGAACATGTTGCCATTGCTGGTAAGGAAAAGGACTATGGTAGTTTCTATGGAATTGGAGGCTAAAGAAGACTGGGAGACCAGACCCCTGAAGCAGAGGTCAAACTGAGAATTCAGTCTATTGAATGAAATATGTGAAATATGAAATCCATGTGAAATATGAAATCTCAAAAGTTCAACACAGAGGTCATGCTGGAAAGACATGAGCCAGGAACTAAAATCTTCAAATAAATTAAAGGAGTGCCCTAAGAGTTGGCAGATGCTTATAGCAAAAAAAGGATGGGATACAAATATATGCCCAGAGGCTCAAACATTTTTAGAATTACATGAGTAATTTTTTAAAAAATGTAACATTTGTATTGGTTTTATTATTGTTTTTAAATTGTCTACAATAAACACCATAATTTCCTGGACCTAGAGGACACTGAACACCCATTTACCTTAGTACATTTCAGCATGTGTGCAGTATATATGATAAGAGATTTTTTTAATTAATGATCCTAAATGTAGGGAGATTTTCCAGAAGCAGCAGTAAGGACTGAAAACAAACAAAGAACAAACATACAAAAAACCTCTGTCACCCTTAAGCACAACAGTATGAAACATATAGAAGAGATCATTTAAGGGGGCTTCACAGGCAGTGTTCCAGGGACCAGCCAGGAAAAAGAGTTGAAGTAATAATTACTGATTGTTCCTTCAAAAGAGCAAGGTGGGTTTTTTAGGGATTGGGAATATGTAGGACATCCTAGGACATCCGTATGGAGGATTTAAAAGGGTTTCACAGGACTCATTGTCTCCAAGTGTCAACTAGGTGTTAGCATGGAAGAAGAGTGTGAAGAGAAGGTAGGGGAAACTGTTAAAGATTTGGGGGATTTCACTAATTACTGATTGACTTCCAGAGTGAGGTTGTTTTGGGAGCTAAAAAGGGTGGTTATGGAATTACTAAAGGGACTGTCAAAAGTCAGATTAGAATTAAACCTGGATGATATGGAACTATTAAATCATTAAATAAATCTAAAACCATTAAGGAAATAGAATCAATAGCCGATAAACAATAAAATAGCCGAAAAACAACAGGAACAAATCAAATCCAGGTTTAGATGTCAGTTCTGCTCATATTTCAAGAACCAAACACCATTCCAAAGAGCCAAAAAAGAAGAACCCCCACCACGAAGTCTATATGAATACCATACTAGAAAGAAAAATATAATAAATCTCACTTTCCAAACTAGATGAAAAAAATCCTTTAATAAAATTAGTAAACTGCATCTATCAATTATTTTTTAAATTACAAGCCAACAGAGTTTATCAAAGGAATGCAAGAAAGGTTAATGACATGAAACTTATTCACCATGTTAATAAAGGAGAAAAATAAAAAGCTTATAATCATCTCAATGGATGCCCAACATTTTGATAAAATTCAACATCCTTTTATGATTAAAAAATAGCAAACTAGGAATAGAATGGAAATTATTTAATCTGAAAAAGGTTATCAAAAGCCTACAGCAACTTTTGTTCTTAATGCTACATCATTACATGCATAACAAGTATGAGAATAAGCACAACTCTTTCGATGCAATCACCAAACGATTTGATTTTGTTTTATAATTATCTCTTGGCCCTTTACTCTTTCATGTTAATTTTAGACTCAGTTTTTTTAGTTTAGATTTTTTTTTAAATCACATTAGACATTTAAATGGAATTGTATTGAATATATAGATTTATTTAAGAATTGTAATCTCTATAATATTTCTTATATCTAAATATGAATAAGAAAAATATTTTTCTAGATCTCCTGTTAGATCCTACAGTAATATTATATTTTAAAGCTTTTAACCAATATTTACCAGATTTATTCTCATGCATGGCACTTAATTGGTTTTGTTGCTATTACAAATGAAATATTTATCAAAATTCCATTTTTAATGTATTGTTGTTGGGTATAAAAAATTGATTTTTTTAAAATACTGGTTTGTTTCCAGCAAAATTTCTAAGCTTTATTAATTCAAATGGTTGTCTACAGGTAGTCTAAAATTTTTGTTCAGATAAACGTAACATCTGTGTATCAGGAGGGCTTTGTTTCTTCCTTCCCAATTCATTTGTTTCTTTCTTTTCCTGACCTTACTATAGCTATCTAGCAATTGTAAAGTAGAGCCAGTTCTAGTGGTCAGTCTTTCTTGTTGCTATTTGTTGTGGATATTTGTCATTATTTTGGCCTACCAGCACCCTTCCTATGAAAAATCTTAGTGAGAGACAAAGAATCCCATCAAAATTGAAAGCTAAGAATGAGTCCTCTGCACTAGAGCAGAGATTCCTCAATCAAACATGACCTCAGCCAACTTTAATGAATCAGCTAAGAACAAGCAGCAGTAGGAGCATCAGCACACTCTTTGTGGTCATGGCGGTGATAGCAGCTGCGGAATTGAGTCTGCAGTGTAGAAGTGATCATGGAGCCGAGAGCAGGGGTTCTGTAACACCGAGTTCCTGGGGCACAACGGGAAGCTAAGCAAACTGGAAGCATTTGGCTCTTAACCATCCATGGGAGCAGTGTGGTAGCGGGCACTGCTTTCTGTGGCCTGGCCTGGAGACTGCGTCTCAAAATAAGCCAATAATTTTATTAGTTTTGTAATAATATTTTTTAAGATTTTATTTATTT
>ML110495.1:0-18869 GCA_003697995.1 Taxidea taxus jeffersonii
TAGTGCACGAGAGTAGACAGGGATAACAGGACTTGCAGTGTCGATCACTACCCTTCACTAAACATTTTTGGCTTCCTGCATTCTGGATCTTAGCCCCACATGGGAGCGACCATGTGATTGGTTCTGTCCAATGAGTGGGTAACAGAAATTGCAGCTGTCATTTTGGAGCCAGAGCATATGGTTGTTGGTATATGCCTTCTCCAAAGGGCTATTCCTCTGTCATATGCTCAAGCAATGTTCTAGATAGTAAAGATCCAGCTGTATCATGCGTAGGATGTGGCAGAACCTAGCCTAGCCTGGCTGATACAAGGGTCGGTAGAGGAAGTGGGTGCTAGAACAACAAAAGAAACTTAATCCGTAACAGGAACGGCACAGGCAACAAAGACACAGTTACTGCAGTGGTTGGAGCAATAGTCTTCGATGTATACAATACGGAAAAGCTTGTCAAAGGGATATCACATATATAACAATTCTGTGTTCCTGATAACTAAATCCACCCATCCATCCATCCATCCATCCATCCATCCATTCATCCATCTTTGTTAAATAATTAGCACCAGAAATATATGATCAACAGGCACCTGACAGGAAAATACTATTGTCGAGTAAAAATAGGCAAAAGAATAATATTTCTTGAGGACAAGTTAAATCTTACTCTCTTTAATGCCACTGTAGCACAAGTCCCAAATCTCATCAGTTCCTCCTATTGTCTCCAAATTCAATGGGGAAAAAAGAATGGGGCTGAGAAGTGACTTTTGAGAGAAAAGTCTCTCTCTTTCTCTCCACCATCCTTTTGCCTATAAAGCCCCTTTTTTGTATCTTTCTCTTTTCTTTCAGTCTCAAATTAAATGTTTGCACTTTAACTGGAAATCCACCTCCCCAATATTATAAATGAAGCTAAAGGAATAATAAAAAAATTTGCAATAATGTTAATGGTAATCGTAATTGTAACCCTCTTGTATTAGGTGAGCATGTTTTAATTTTCCATTGCATTAAAGAATTTCAGAGTGGGGGGGTGCCTGGGTGGCTCAGTGGGTTAAGCCACTGCCTTTGGCTCAGGTCATGATCTCAGGGTCCTGGGATCGAGTCCCGCATCGGAATCTCTGCTTAGCAGGGAGCCTGCTTCCCTCTCTCTCTCTCTCTCTCTCTCTGCCTGCCTCTCTGCCTACTTGTTATCTCTCTGTGTCAAATAAATAAATAAAATCTTTTAAAAAAAAAAAGAATTTCAGAGTGGGATTAATAGGAAATTTCTTTAGGGTCTTTAACAAAAAATTTTAATGAGAACTTCTATATTCACAGTCAAGATTTATCTATGGTTGTCTAGCTCCAAAATAGGGATCGAGATAAAAAATATTGTTATAAACCTGAAAAATAAGCAAATTGTGTCATTAATATTTTTGGATGCATGCTGAAGAAATTTAATGACGGCTGCCATTTGGTATTCCTGTGTTAAATATATCCTTGAAAGGGAACGGAAGCTTCTAACTTAATATGTCTGATTAACAGTCACAGGTCAATTGCATATTGTCCGCGTCTCGGCTATATGACTTGTTATTTTTGAATAATGATTCATGCCTGGCAACACTGGGAACTTGGCTCTAATTGCTGAGCTCCCAAGTTTAACCCATACGAACTGATAAAGTAAGGTAATTTTCCAGCTATAACAGATTTATAACCACAGGAAGTAAACGAGCATCTGCCCTTAGCAACCTAGCTATTTATATAAACATTTTCTCATTTATGATATAAAAAATCCTTCTCTCCAGTACTTCTTTGACCTGACACATTATTATCTTCCTGAGAGTTCCTTCATTAACAAGTTAATATACTTTGACATGTGCTCAAGATCAATTTTTCTAAGAAATTTTGCTCTAACAACTCATAACCCACACATTCCATCAACGGATGATAGTGCCTCCAAATTCCAAGAGAATAAAATGAAGTTGTCAAGAGTAAAAACCATTTCATTACCCCCACTCTTCACTTATCTATAAAGCTATAATTATCTGTCCTCAAAATTATATCCTTTCCTGCAGTGTCAAATGAAAAAAATGTTCTTTTATTCTAGGTGTATTCCTGTACTTGTGTCCTTGATCCTTTCCTATGACAAAGCCCCTAGAGTTTTATTATCCCGCACACATAGATCCTTTCTATATGATCTATATCCCTTCATGGTTTCCCTGTCCTTCCATACAGGCTTCTTCCTAGAGCAAAGACATGACAACCACTTGAGCTACAACCTCGCTAATTACTAGGATGTGGAGAAGGATAGAAATGGATAAATGACTTTTCATTTAGCTATTTACAGCAGGGACCATCATAGCTCAGACGGGGGAGTGTCAATGAAGATGAAGAAAAAGGAATGTGTTCAAGAGACACTGTTGTCATAAAATGGGAAGGATTTAGTGAGAGATGACATAGGGAAAAAAATTTATGGGGTGCTTCTGGTGTGGGGGAGTCTAGGTGATGTTTTTGAAATGGAAAACACCAGGGAAAGAAAAGGGTTGGAGGTGAGGTGTTGGTAAGAAAATAGAGTTCAGTTTTGCCACTTTATACTTGAGATGCCCACAAGACATTCAAATCAGGGTGGATACACAGCAGCGCCTCAGTAACTTTCTGAGGTACAGACAAAAATTTGATGGTCACTGGCACTGGAGGGGTCATATTTAACTCTTAAAAAGTGGATGAGGTAACCAGGGAAACAAACACAGGAAGAAAACAAAAATGTAGTCTAAGAACAAGGTCTGAGGATACTCCATATGTATCAATACAGTAGAAAGGAAAAAGCTGGACAAAATGATCCAGAAAGGAAGCAGAAAGGCAGGAAAGCAAATGAAGCAAAGAGAAAGGAGTATTTCATATATAAAGTATTCGACTGTGAGGTCAAGAAGTTGAGCAATGTGTTCATTGGACATCTGCCACATTAAGATGTTTAGTTAGCATCCCACATGTAATTTTCATAGAGTAAAAAGGGCAAGACTGGTTTTGAGTGAGCTCAACAGTGAACGGAAAGTGATGAAGTGAGTATCTATAGTGTGCATTTAAGAAAAGTGACCATAACTTTCCCTAAAGAGCCCAAGTTGTGTCTGTTGTTAAGGCAAAGTTATAAATAGTATCCCTTTTTGAACTCAGAAATGTTCACATTGTAAGTTGGTGCAGCCACTTTGGAAAACAGTGTGGAGATTCCTCAGAAAATTAAAAATAGAGCTACCCTATGATCCTGAAATTGCACTACTGGGTATTTACCCCAAAGATACAGCTATAGTGAAAAGTAGGGCCATCTGTACCCCAATGTTTACAGCAGCAATGTCCACAATAGCCAAACTGTGGAAAGAGACAAGATGCCCTTCAATGGAAAAATGGATAAAGATGATAGAGTCCATTATACAATGGAGTATTATGCCTCTATCAGAAAGGATGAATACCCAACTTTGTATCAACAGGGACGGGACTGGAGGAGATTACGCTGAGTGAAATAAGTCAAGCAGAGAGAGTCAACTATCATATGGTTTCGCTTACTTGTGGAGCATAAGGAATAACATGGAGGACATTAGGAGAAGGAAAGGAAAAATGAACTGGGGGAAATCAGAGAGGGAGACAAACCATTCGAGACTGTGGACTCTGAGAAACAAACTGAGGGTTTTAGAGGGGAGGGGAATGGGGGGATGGGTGAGCCTGGTGGTGGGTATTAAGGAGGGCACAGATTGCATAGAGCACTGGTTGTGGTATATAAGATACAAATGGTGTAATTATTAGAGTGGCAGGTAGGAATCTATGATTATCCAAGAAATAATACATCAACAAATGGCAAATCTTAAGACATATGCCTTTCTGGATAAATAAAATCTCCCCCATAGATTTTTAAACATTAAAGTGTTTTGTTATGCCATAGATTTAATGGGATTCTTCTTGAAACATGCTGAATAGTCTCTTACTTTCTAAAATAAAGTAGAATGGATGTGATTTAATCTTTCTGGATCATTAGCTTATGAGAACATGCTGATGTATACTATAAAGCTCTTGAAGGGATACCCTTCAAGTTGGCAGGGGTATCAGTCACTCACTGGATGTTATGTGTATGTACTCAGTTACACTTGGATGTGAATAATGGAATGGGTGCACATGGGTAATTGATGTGGGAGAGAAGATAGAGGAGAGAGGGTATAGAAGAGTGATGGGGGAGGTAGTTCATGAAATGTGGAGGAAAATTTTAATTTCATGGAAGGTAGGGGATAGGAGAAGGAAGTATGCTGATGCCTGTGATATGGCATGTATGTGTTAAGATGTGTATATGCTGGGACTGTGATAATAGTTATATGTGGATATTGGCTGTGATCTGTGTGTTTATATATCTGGAATGGGTTGTACTATCTGCATGTATGTTGGGATTTAGAATAGTATGTATGCAAATATGAGGTATTATGTGTACACAAGGATTGGGGGTGGTGTGTGTTTATGTTAGGAAGAGCATATATGCACTGAGATGGATGTTTACAGGTGAGTGCTACATGGGCTCTGTGGATATATGTGTCTATGTTGAAGTATGCATGTTAGCATGTGTGAGGAATGTATCTGTTTCCATTTACTGTCTTTTTCTTTCTATGAAGTTATTACTTTATCATTGTACCCAATATGACTGATTGACGGTCCCCTTCCACATCCTTATAAATTTCTGTATCTGATCTTTCTGACAAAGATACCCATGCATGTTAAAATTATTTGTTCAGTAGGAAGATACCCTCTTTTTACAAGATTTATTTATTTATTTGGGAAAGAGAGCATGGGGCGGGGGGTTGCAGGAAGGGCAGAGGGAGAGGAAGAAAATCTCTGGCAGACTCCCCGCTGAGTTGGGAGCTAGATCTGGAGCTCGGTGACTTGGGGCTTGATCTCACAACCTTCAGTCTTATGACTCTGAGGCCATGACCTGAGCTGAAATCAAGAGTTGGAAGCTTAACTGACTGGGCCACCCAGGCACTCCAGGAAAATATCCTTTGAATAATGACCTGAGTGGTATTCCTATTAGTGAGCAAAATATGTAAGTTAATCCAGTTGTGACAAAGAATTTGAGATTCAGGCAGCTTTCCTTGTTCATTTAAAATTCTGAGCTTGGTTATAGAAAGAGCTTTTGCAAAGCGTTTCCAAAAGAAATTATATAAACAAAATGGTCATCTTTGTAAATTCATGTCTCCAGAGACGATGCACCTTAGAAAATTTTTTGAAAACATCTTACAACACATTTAGATTATGGTGAAAATACCATAAAAAAGGAAGAACTGGTAAATATATAGTTAGACAGCAGTGTCTTGGGGTCTAGAAAAGAATTTAAACTATATTTGAAATTTTTCCAACTTTATTTTTTTATTTTGTTAAAAGATTTTGTGTGTTTATTTGTCAGAGAGAGAGAGAGCACAAGCAGGGGGAGTGGCAGGAAGAGGAAGAAGGAGGCCACCTGCTGAGCAAGGAACCTGATGTTGGACTCTGATCCCAGGACCCTGAGATCATGACCTGAGCCAAGGGGAGATCCTTAACCAACTTAACCAACTAAGCCACCCAGGCATCCCAAATTTTTCCAACTTTTAACAAAATATTTGTCTTTGAGGATATTTTTCTGATCGGCATTTCGTGAAAGGCTACCAGCTAATCTCCCCTCTTCTCTATTTTTGGCACAATTTGCAGGTATTCATAGATCACTACTATTGAAGAAATTAGGGGAATATTTGGCTACAACTTCTGGAATGCATGATCTGCATGTAACTAGCCTCAGTGAGCTTTATAATAAAACCAGGTTGAAAATATGCATGTGAGGAAATGAAAGATTTAAGAGCATGAGTTAAATCAAAGAGAGATTTCAGGGTCAATATGAAGATTCCTGACCACTGACAGTGCTCTTCTCTGCTACACAGATAAAAGGATAAAAATTAATCACCTTGAGTGGAGACTCAAAAGGCAGGAAAGAGCCAACTGGAACAACTTGAGCTGAAGTTGCAAGTTCAGGCAGAGAAATTGTCTGATTCAGGGACCTTGGCCCAATCCATTTTATCTGACAGCTCAAGAAAGATGTGCAGTAACAAAATCACATTAGGGAATAGAGAACAAAGCATCAGAGGAGAACAAACAAGAAACTTGGCTCTCACACCAAGGGTAGAGCTAACAGTAAGATGCTTTAGTTTACTGTATTCCGAGATGGAATAAAAGTATTTTTCCAGTAAGTACTACTGAGGGGTTTGTGGGAGCTTGTTAATGCCAATCTTCAAGGACTCTGTTGAGATGACTCAGCTTTAATTTAGTGTCCATTTCCAAATTTAAATATTTGACTGCACTGCAAAGAACCCCAGTGCTATGGTCTCTTAAGATAATGGAGAAGACACTTTTTATAAAGTCAAATCAGAGGAGAGAAATAAGGAATTGCTTTATTTTTTTAAAGATTTTATTTACTTATTTTTGCAAGAGAGAAAGAGAGAGAGAAAGGAAGAGAGCAGTACCGGTGGGCAGGGGCAGAGGGAGGAGCAGACTCCCCACTGCGTGGGAAGCTCATATGGGACTCCATCCCAGGAACCTAGGATCATGACCTGACCTGAAGACAGACGAATAACCAACTGATGCCCTAGGAAATTGCTGAAGAGGTATCACAAATGGCAAAATAACAAGCTCTAAATTATTTAGCTGCTGGTTTTCCTATGACTGAGCTATGTGACTACAAAGTAGTCTAGTAGAGAGGAAGCGGCAAACTGAGAGCGGACACCAGACTGTAATGCCTGACACGAGTCCTCCCCTGTCGTACACACTCAGCTAGATTTAGTAGAGGATGTACAAACTCCTGTCTTAAGAACTCCCTACAACCATATCGTCCACGAAGACAGTGGATACTTCAGAGAGAGAGAAATAAAAAGCCATGTAAAGGACATAACATGTACTTAGGAAACTTAAACAGAACAAAACAAAACTGAACAACCTGTATAGACTTGTGCTAGAGAAAGCAGAAATAATGGAATACAGAATAAGAATTTAAAATAATCATTTCAAAGACACAGGGAAGGATATGTGTAAATGAAGCAAGTGTAAGAAGTCATACATGGCCAAAAAGTATTGTCTATGAAAACTGTAATAGTCTGCATAAGGAATAAGACAGATAAGCTAAATGGCTGAATGGAAATAGCCAAAGAATGAATAAATAAGTTAGAAGGCTAGATCAAGAAAAAGAAACAGAAGAAACCAAAGTCGGAAACGCTAAAGAAAAATGAACTGTCAACATTTGTTCAAGAGAGGAAAAAACAAATTAAGGAGATATTTGAAGAAGTGTTGATCAATGATTATTCTGAATAAGAGAGAACTGAAAAGGCTGGTCATAAGCCACACAACATAGTTAAAAAACATAAAAGCAGAAACAAACAAACAGAAAACCAGAAAGAGTTTGAGAACTGTCAGGACATCAATTCGAGAAGTTCCTAAAGTAGCTCATAAGGAAATTATGAATTAGTAGGGGTTCTCCAGAGGATGGAATCAATAGAATGTGTGTATATATAGAAACAAATATATTTTAGGAAATTGGCTCACGAGACTGGCAAGTACAAAATCTGTAGGATGGGCTGGCACACTGGAGACCGAGGGAACAATGGCTGTTGCAGTTAAAAGCCAAAGGCAGACGACTGCAGAACTCCCTCTCGTTGAGGTTGGGGCATAGTCTTTTGGTCTACTCAGGCCTTCGACTGATTAGACAAAATCCACCCTCTTTATGGAGGGCAATCTCAATTATTCCAAATCTACCAATTTAGTGTTAATGTTAATGTCATCCCAAACCACCATTACAGACACATCGAGAATAATGTCTGAGCACGTATCTGGGCATGAGAATCCAGTCAACTTGACACATACAATTAACTATCACAACCTCCGCCACACACACACACACACACACACACACACACAGGAATTAACTTGCAAATCAGACATTTAAATGGCAAATCAGGATGTTAAAAAAAGACAAAAAAATAGTCCGAAACTGTAAAGGATAAGAATTTTGAATGCAGAATTTCACAGCCAAATATTTTGTTTTAATTACAGGGTAAAATAAGAATGTATCCAGTCATAAAATCCTTAAAAGTCTGTAATAGGCAAACTTTCTTGGAAATCTTTCTTAGAAAAATGAACTTGGTCAGGAGAGAAATAAATTCATGAAGATGACATAAGCTTACTGAGAAATAGAGGTATAAGTTACAATGTTGTAAATTACACTGTTTTCTTAAAAATTGGGGAAAAACCATAAGGTATGCATGTAATAGCCCAACCAAAACATTCTAGATTGGTACTGCCCAGTAGAAATAGAATGTTAGCCACAGATGTGCACTACATAGGAATTTCAAGTTTTCTAGCAGCCTTCTTTAAAAAGTAAAAAGTAAAAAGAAACAGGTGAGATTAATTTTAATAATATATCCCAAAGAGTACCCATATTCAGTATTATATTTATCCAAATATTATATATCTAAAATGTTATTATTTTAAGATATAATCAATATATAAATAATCATATATTAATTAATATTAATAAGATCTTTTATATTTATTTTTTTTTTTTTTTTTTTAACTAAATATTGGCAATCTGGTTGTGTATTTTAACCTTAAATTTCCATTTGGACTAGCCCCATCTCAGCTACCCAGGAACTGTGTGTGGTTGGTGGCTACCATATTGTAGACTGCATTTCTAGATGATACCAACAGTGATCAGCATAATGGTGCCTAATGTCCCACAAATTAGTGGCAGGTGCTAAGTGTGGGGGGCACCAAATAAAGTAGGGTTGGCCTTTCATGAATATCCAACAGGTGTAACAGAAGGAAATTCCAGCTACAGAAATCTGTCCAATCTATACCAGAATATACCAGAATATATTTTGAGTGAGTACTTTTGGCTATGATCACAATGCACCAATGTTTACTTACTTTTGAGCTGCAATATTTTTCTGGATAAAAATGTATTTAATAAAAATGTTACATTAAAAGTGGCATACAATAATGAAATAATTTAAGAGGATATTTTTATTATTTACAGCTGTGATTTTCCTGATTCGTTAATCCTTATCCCTTAACTCATTTTGCACATGACATATTGAATGCATAATTAATAGACCAGATACACATCTAGTAAAAAAATAATAGCTTTAATTTTAAGCTGTCATCACCTAAAAGAAAAACTGCCTTCCTAAATCCTGATGCATCATCATCCTCTGAAAATAAGCACTGTATTTTATTTTTTTCAGAATGATTCTCCTTCTCACCTAAAGCTCAAAAATCCTCCCCCACATCTGTGAAAATTCAAAAAAAGTGCTTCGGGACTCCAGACAGCCTCTTTGCTCAGGCTACTAAGACTGTTGTTGTCTTTTTCATGTCAGTCATGCTTCACAGGCAGCTGTTAGCACTTGCCTTTAAACGTCAGGAGTCAAAACCTAGAAAAAACAATGACTAAGGAACTATTTTAGTGAGCTGCACGTGGTCACGGAGTCTGTCTAGTTAGGACTAAGGGATGCAGGGTAGAGGGCTGATTTCCTTCATTTCTCGTGAGCAAAGACCTTTAAAAGCGTGACACAAAAAGGAATAAATGTAGCCTACAAAGTACCCTCTTTTTCCCTACTCACCTGACCCTTGGTTATTTTCCCAGAAACTTCCTTAGACGTGCCTCTGCCAGGTTCTCTCCTGCAAAGGACGTGCAGTCCTCTGAACATCCCTTTCCTGCTCTCACATCCACAGCTCCTACCCTTCGTGGTGTATGTCCTCTTTTAAACTCAATTCAGCCCTGGCCTCTGCCCAAGTCACGGGGGAAACTGTATTTCCTCCACGTACCTGTTCTGCACGTGGTAATTAAGTGTCATTTGCTTCTCTGTCTCTGCCCCTCATACTTAGAGCCCCAGCATCTTCAAATAGTTTGCACTTTAAATCTATTCATATTAGAAGCAATGCTTTTTTTAAAAATTCAAAGCATCTCAATACTTTTGCCAAAAAAGTATATGATATTTGAATCCAAGGTGTATTATAATTCTTTACAAAAGATAATCGCCGCTATTAAGTTCTTCAGTTGACAAGAGGTTGTCACACAATTGCTGTGTCTCAATAAAAAAGTGAACTCTTGATGATGATGTGCCTAGATCTGCATACATTAACACTCTTTTCTATTTGCAACCTTTGTCTTTAAAGACACTGCTTACTGGAGAGCTCATACTTAGTTGCCTTTAGACTTTCCATCTTGCATTAAAAGCTGTGTACAGAAAGGTACCATTGATAATTATTGTTTGAACTGTTGCATTTCTGCACATTTAATCATTTTGGCTTTGTTGTTGCCGCTTTAGGGTAGAACCACCAATTTACCTACGTGTGAGTATGGGTACTGGGTCTTCTTTTTTATCTGGTTTTTGAATCCTCGAAGGAACAACAGCCTTCTCTTCACAATGTCCTTCCTTAAGGGGTCTCTGTTGACCACCAGCACCTGTAATCTCTTTCAAAAGAAAAAAATATTAGGAATGGGCTAAAAATGGAGTAAAGAGTGGTTATGGCCTATCCTTTAGCATCGGCATGTGGGATTTAAGTACAGTTGACCCTTGAAACATGTGGGGGTCAGGGGTGCCAACCTCCTGTGCTGTTGAAAATCGGGACATCAATTTTGACTTCCCAAACACTTAACTATTGCTAGCCTACTGTTGTTGAAGGCTTACTGATTTATACACACAGTTGATGAGACCTATTTTGTATGTTATATGTATTATATACTGTATTCTTATAATATACTGTATTCTTATAATAAAGCAAGCTAGAGAAAGACAATATTCTTAAGAAAATCACAAGGAAAAGACATTTATAGTACCGTACTATAAAAAATCCACATATAAGTGGACCTGAGCTGTTGTAAAGGGTAAACTCTTTACTTTTCTGTCTTCAGATGCCTTTATTGGTCTTTTTGATCTGCCAGTAGCCTATCTGTGCAAAGTGACAAAATTAATTATGCTGACCGTCACCTAAAGGACTGGAGAGAACCGTGGAAAAAATATATTAAAGGGAGATTTTTAAAAAGACAGATTAGGGAGTCTCAGAGCTGGTCACTCAGAACCTGGCAGCCAGGCTAAGAACTGACTCTCCATCTGTGGCTAAGAGCGTGACATCTCATTCGTCTTCCATCTTTTCTCCTGAGTCAAGCACGGTGCCTTACTCTTTTAGTCACAGGATGGCAAGTACATTTGGTAAATACTGCCTCTTCTCTTGAGTCAGGGCCATTTTACACAAGTGGAACATAAACTGAAGTAAATCTCAGCAGCTTTCTTCAACCTGGATTTACCAGCTATTTGTGTGTTAGGCTGTTATTTCCCCCATGTCTTAAAAAGAAAAAAAAAAAAGTAACATTATCAATAGAATGCTGACAGTCTGGGAATTGTCTTAAATCTCTTTCCATGGATTATTTTGGTCAACAAACAATGCAGTTTTAGAAATAATGCCAACTATTTTCCATAACATTATCATTAATATAAGACATTTCAATGTGACAGACTTAGTGACAGTTCTCTCAAATTCATCAGGAAACTGGTGTCTTCAAATCAAGAAAAATTAAGATCGGAAAGATGAAAGCCAGAAAAAAATGGTGAACTTTAACTTTTACTGTATTTTTCAGAAAGAATCAGGTCTGTTAGTAACTGCGTAGTAACACAACTAAATTGCCATAGTAATCAAATAAAACAGATTTTCAACTAAGACATAAGTATTGTTATTCTGAGATGAAAATTTAAAATAGTTTAAGTGGGTGTGGAATTTACTTTCTCAAAACCAGTACAATCTCTGTAGGTATTCTTGTGCAAGATGCAACAAAGATATGAATGCCTTACTTTAACATATTTTAAGTCTACGTTAAGTATTACTACATAAGTGGAATCAAAATACATGGAAGTAAAAACACAATTTACCAAGACAGTCTGAGTGCTGATATTTCATTTTTTCTATACCTACTCTTCTGTAACTTGTATATTCACTTAAAACCATATTTTAGATATTCCACATACTTTTGTATTTCTATTGATAATCCTTATCTCTCATATATTAACTAAAGCACTGGTTTCAAAAACCTCTTTGAACCTGATATAAAGAAGCTGTATCTCTTTCATATCAATGTACCTATAAAATAGATTCATTTCAAATTCTATTTCCAATGTAATGATAGACAACACAACATGCAAAGAGAATTTTTAAAGTGAACTTTTATGGAGTGTTTAAGGATATGTCAGTATTGTTCTCAGAGAAATAGTGAACTTGAGTTAGGTACTACTATAATTACTATTCTTGTAAATCATAAAATGAGGCACAGAGAAGTTAAATATTGTACTCAAGATCATACATCAAGCAAGTAGTCAAGACATCTTTGGTATATAGCCAGTTTAACTCCAGAATCTGTGTTCTTATGGAATATAAAATTCCATATGTGTGAGGAAGAAATAGGAGAGAAACAAAGAGAGACAAAGAGACATACAGGGATGGAGGGAAGGAAGGAAGGAAAGAAGGAAGGAAGGAGAAGCAAGAAGGATTTTCTAAGGCACTTCCAGTGTTTTATTGTTTAACCTGTATAATGGTGGCGTGAGTGTTTTAATTGTATTGCTTCAAAAGGGTATACATGTATTTTATACAGTCTTCTCCTTGTATTGTGGTTTTTGCAAAATACACTAAAAGATTTTAAATACACATAAAAATGTGCTTGGAAAATTGCTATTTCAAACGTTCATACTAAAAAAACCAAAACGTCTATTCTCTGGGGCACAGAACTTCAATTACTAGGAATGTACTTTCAGGATATTTTAAAAGAAGTTTGATTTTAAAACTGTAGAATGAAACAATGACAACAAATATTCAAATCAAAACCTAACATCTCAGGTACAAACAGTGGGCTTTCGTACCTGAGCATTGGGGTTCAGTCAGGAGTATAGTAGAATACACCCACGAAAACAGGTGTTCAGCTCCACACCTTGGTGCTGCTCAAAACAGTGATGATGGCAAAAAGTCAGATGTCTTTCTTTTTCAGGAACAGGGGCTTTTGTCTTTTTAACCCTAAGAATGATGCAGTGAACATGCCCAGCATCGACTTTGCTTATTCTTCTAGATCTGCAGCTGATTGTTGTCCAATCCTAACCATTTTTCCATTTTCAGACATTTTAGTTATACATAATCTCTCTCTGTCTCTTTCTTTCTCTTCCCCACTCCCACAACAGAACAGCTAAATACTTATGGTAGAGTATTCCTGACTTAGAGACCGACAATAGAGTTATAACATTAAGATACAGTGTGTCCCCAAATTTTTACTGATACTTTGAAACAAATGGAAAAACAACATTAAGTATATGCACAAATTCTTACAAATTTCTCAGAAGTACAGGGAGGTCAGCTCCCTCACCCCTGTATATTGAGCAACACTACACTTTCCTGACGAGCAAAAGGAAGGCACCGTACAGTGGAGAAGGCACAGCGGTTAGTATTCAGGATTAAAACCTCATTCAAGGGGCATCTAGGTGGTTCAGTCAGTTAAATGTCCAGTTCCTGCTTTCAGTTCAAGTCATGGTCTTGGGTCCTGAGACTGAGCCTCAGGTTGAGCTCCATACTTGGGTGGGGAGTCTGGCTGAGGTTCTTTCTCTCTCCTTCTACGGCTCCCACCACTCCCACCACACATGTGTGCTCTCTGTCTCCAAAATAAATAAATCTTAAAAAAAAAAAATTCCCATTCCAGTGACCTAGTAAATTCCCAGTGACCAAATGAATCTGGAAGAGATATCAAAATAAATAAGCAGAAACGCGTATTGAATATCCAGAGAATGTATCTGTTACATTTGTTTAGAAATGTCAGTCTACTTTCAAATCATAAGAAGATCACAGATTGAGCTCACAAGATGGCAAAAATATTTGAAGATACTCTGGCATGTCTTAAATATATTCCTATAGTTTAGAGGCATTGATGTTGAAGGGGATATTTGGATTAAATGGAGCATTTCATAAACACAGAGTCTGTAAACAGTAAGTAACAATGAAGTACACCATGACGAATAAAATCAATCTAATTGTACATTGGGCTTTAGACAATACATTATTTTCCCAATTTAATTTCTCAATGGCAATTTTCAGAACTCTCCTAAACATGATTAGAAGTAAGCAAGGTCAAGTAAACTGAAAATGACTAATTCCTATCCAGGCTCGGAAAACAGACCAAATAGAGTTCTCTGTGAGTGAGCAGACCTGCTCTGAGATTAGAAGCACCACTCAGGGGCACAGCACCAGGCAAAATGGGATCCCCCGAATCGTCACATATGTCTCTATTGCTCTCCAGGGCTGTGCTCCAGGGACAACCAGGAGGCAAGATGAGAAAGGACTCTAAGAATAGTCACGCACCGACATTCCATTATGATTTCTGCTTCTGTTTAGCAACCTGCACTCCTGCTAGATGAACATCACAGAAAACTGAACTAAACTTAAAAATTCCAGGTTACTATACAGTAAAAAAAATCATTTAATATGAAAAATATGAACAGTGGTTCTCAATATACAACTATTTCATAAATCAAGTCTTAGGTTGAGGGTTTCTTAAAACATACACAACAGTTATCATTCCTTGTCGAACAACTTAATCTGTTTCAAAAGCACCTTTATATTTTAAAAATGAACAAAATCATTTTTCCAATATCCCTGTATATGGAGTCAGTGTAGAAAACAGACAATATTTATTCTGGGAAGTATGAGAATTAATATGTGATCATGATAAATGCAACACATATGGGGAAAAATGATTGAGTTTTTTCATTAGTTAATGAAATTTCAACATACCACCATTTAAGAGACATTTAATGGAGTCACACAGGAATTTCCAAAGTGACCGCAACTGTCAATCAAGTGCTATTAGAAGCTCAAACTCTAATCTTACCCTTTCTGCCAAATCAGTGGGGCTATAAAGCCCACTTCATGATGCAGAACATAGCATCTTTCAGAAGGAGCTGAAATGAGAGCACAAACACATAACTCAAATTATTCTGAACAGAGAAAACAGACCATCATTGAGATTGAGCCACATGAAAGAAAAAAAAAATCATTTAAAGGAAACACATAGTTAGCAGCAGAAATCTTTCAGTGCAAGCCAAAGACAAGGAAAAGAAAGAAAAAAACCCTTTAAATCAGACAATGTACTTGATTACTTATTTACTCTGAAGTTTAAAAATTACTGAAGACTAAGTAAGGCTGATTTCTCTACAACTACTATAAAAACAATAAATCTGAGTGTGTGAAGCAAAAAAAAAAAAAACACAAAAAACAAAAACAAAAAACGTAGGTTAAAGTAGCATATAGACTGAATGATAATAGAGAAATTTTCTTCACTATGTCTGGTTAGAGGTTTTTCACTAATTCCTAATGGAGAGAAATTGGAAGTTATGTCAACACCAACTTATGACTCATATACACTATACATTATTATATAAAATATGTAACATGTATTAATTCCTATTTATCCTGAGTAGATTACACATTACATTATGTAACCAGAATGTTACAAAAACATAACTCCATGGATAGTCAGAAAATGACTTTATTTTGCTTCTTTAAATTTGCACATTGGGGCTAATTTTTCCTTTGCCCCTCTGTAAAAACTGAATTCTAGATGTAAAATTCTCCAGTCAGTCTTATAAAATAGAAAATCTTATAGTCATCAAAATAATGAGCACAGTCTCAATTCAGTAATATGTTCAGTCCCAAGTTATCCCACCTTGGGTTAATAGAAGAACTTCCCCTATTACTAGGACTCTGTATTCTGCAAACTCCTTAATAAAGGAAATTGTATTCCACTTCGACCTGGTTAATTAATTCCGCATCAGCCCTTAGAAATATGACACCTTAAATACATCTCACTTCTCCATGTGAATTTACTGAACAGAACCCAATACGATTTCACATAAGTACTCTCTAGCATGTGGCCTATTATCTATCTGGTCCATGTAAAACATGTATCCTTTGCCCTAATAAATCATAGCCTGCAAGTCAATACTAGTGTTGCCACCAGGGGATACATACTGAGTTCTTATTTTTCCCACAAAACATTTCTCACTAAGTTTGAAATGAGACAGGAAACTCAACCTCCACTCCTCCTATTCCCTGTAGAGATTTCTTATGTTTGATGTAGTGTTTTAAATACAGATAGATGATAAATGATGATAGGTGGATAGATGCATAGATAGATATAAATAGATATAAAATATAAAGTCTTCCTATTTTAGAATAGGGGCAGGACAAAATGACTCTCTATAGTGTCTTTTGGTTGTCCCCTTCAGCTCCATTCCCAAAGCCATTCATCAAATCCTGTGAGGTAGATGAATGCCACTAGCAGGATGGTATAATCAATCAGTATAGGATGGACTATAAATCAAAAATGGACTATAAATCAAAATCAAAGACTAAACTCAATTATCCAAACTGAACTGAGGCTCTAAAGCCTACCAGCTGGCTAGAATGCCATGTTGGAGACAGCCAACATACCCCTTCCCAACTGATGTGGGTCTTCCTAGAGGGCATCAACAATTGTGAACAACATTTTATATCCAGGAATATTATGTGCACCCTTAAGACTACAGCTTGTGTGGAAGTCAGTCATTATCTTCCCTCTTCCCCCAAACCTGGTGGCTTGACTACAGGGATTGTCATGGAAATACCACCAATATACCATGTTAAGACTCAGTTTGCTGTGGAAGTCTATAGAAAATGAAGTGAAACTTGTTTACTGAAGAAAGATTCCCAAAGCCATAACTAACCCATATACTACCATGACTTATATTAACCCAGTAGGCACTTATTCCTACAATAGTAGTTTTCCAGTTAAAAGCATGTTGTTGCATTCTTCCTGATGTTATGTGACACTGTGAATTATATCACCTTAACCACAGAAAGTAATCAGACCATCCACAATTCAATGGTCAGGATGGTTATAAATAAGAGAATTGTCCTAAACTTCTTTCTAGCTGGCCAAGGTGGAGTCTGTGCAATACTCTAATATTTCCTACTGTTCATGGATTAATATCTGAGTCCAAGTAGAAATGTCAATTACTTAAAGAGAAAGCTGCCTGCATTTCTTTTTTTTTTTTTTAATTTATTTGACAGAGGGAGAGAGATCACAAGTAGGCAGAGAGACAGAGAGAGAGAGGGGGAAGCAGGCTCCCCGCTGAGCAGAGAGCCCAATGCAGGGCTCTATCCCAGGACCCTGAGGTCATGACCTGAGCTGAAGGCAGAGGCTTAACCCACTGAGCCACCCAGGCACCCCGCTGCCTGCATTTATAAGATAGACCCTGATAGGATTTGTTCAGTTAGGTTTGGGATCCTGGGAGACACAGGAACAAATGAGGTCAATCCTGCAAGTTGGCCTCATCCTAATATTTGAGGTCATACTGGTAATAGTCCTAAATAAAGGCTGTTTGAGATGAATTGAACAAATGTGCTTTTGGTTTCTATTGATCATATTTATCAGTGGTAGGCATAGTAGTGTACTTAAAACTCTTCAGAAGTTAACAGACACAATTCCAAGGAGGTCCACACCAAGACACATAGTAATTGAAATGACAAAAAGTAGTGATAAAGAAAGAGTTTTAGAAGCAGCAAGAGAAAATAAAACAGTTACATACAAGGCAAATCCAATAAAGCTACAGCTGATTTTACAGCAGAAACTCTCTAGGCCAGAAAGGAATGCCATGATACATTCAAAATGCTGAAAGAAAAAACCTTGCAACCAAGAATACTCTACCCAGCAAAGCTATCATTCAGTATAGCTGGAGTGGTAAAGAGGTTCCTAGGCAAAGAAAAATTGAAGGAATTCATGACCACTAAACCAGCCCTGCAAGAAACGATAAAGAGAACTCTTGAAGTGGAAAGACAAGACCATAACCCCTCTCTGGCAATATGTGTGCAAGCATCCATCTGGGCACATCTGCAGTATCGCCATGGGAACTGGCAATAAGGGGAACTAGCGCAAATGTGCAGATGCTCATGCTTCTTGCTGTGCTGTGAGTAATACTTTTCTTTACGTCTGACGCAAGAGTCTCATGTCTTTTTCCAGGATCTATAAAACTATGGCAGACTAACTTGTTAGTTTACAGGTAGGGTCAAATCTTCACAGTACTTGGTAGACATCCAGTCCAGAACTAATTTTAGGATTACCAAGTAATATTTTGAATATACAAAAATATGCACAGTGTACATTAATTTTACTAAATTTTAGCTACTTAACAATAAAGTCAGTTTTACCTTTATATAGAATACTAAAAAGCATATGAAAAATATTTTAGTCATTTTCTGAGTTTCTATCATTTTTAACTTAAAAATCCAAGTTAATGCAAGATGACTGAATTTCTAAATATTTATATGTACTAGAAATACCCTTGAATTAGGCTGCTTTGAGACCTTATCAGAGAAGACACAGAAGTCTAACCACAGTCTTGATGGGAGTCTGACATTGATAACATGGATTACGGTATGAGGTAAATCGAGCTGGGAGAATATTATAAACATGAGCAAGAGCAAGAGAAAACAAAATAGAGTCAATTATTTTGTATGGCATAAACTTTAATATCCATTGAAATCATTATCTCAAAATTATTGAACAATTTTCTTGTTCATATTTACTGAATTCTATTACTTCTCTAGGACTAAAAAGTTATACCAGGGGCGCCTGGGTGGCTGAGTCATTAAGCGTCTGCCTTCGGCTCAGGTCATGATCCCAGGGTTCTAGGATTGAGCCCTGCATCTGGCTCCCTGCTCTGTGGGAGGCCTGCTTCTCCCTCTCCCACTCTCCCTGCTATTCAAATAAATGAATACAATCTTTAAAAAAAATAAAT
>ML110495.1:23869-34985 GCA_003697995.1 Taxidea taxus jeffersonii
AGTGTGATTCCAAGTTATCTTTTCTAAAGTTGATGGAGAAAACGTAAGGCCAGCGAGTTAAATGGGTTTTCTCCATAATCACTAAAGTTGGTGTATTAGGAATATTAATATCTTTCAGTGTTTTTCAGTATGCTAAAAACGGTCAGTATTGTGCTAAGTCTCAATCATCTTGCCAAGTATGCCCCTTTGGGATAGAACTTAGATACATAAAGTTCAAAAACTTTATTCAAGTTCACACGAATAACAAATAATAAAATTTGACTCAATGTGTCTTACTGAAACTAGGAACACAAAAGGAATGTGGCATTAGCAAACAGAAGAGCAGAAATCAATAAATTGAAGAGGGGTCGCCAAGCAGGTTGAGGATGAAGAAAGACAACAGAAGTGGGTTGGATTTTGTTCAGTGGAAAATGATCACAGAAACAAGAGCTAAGAAAACTTGCCTCAGGGTTCCTTCCAGAGCTCCAAGGTAAAGTTATTTCTTTGCTGACACTGATAGATGACCAGGCTGTTTCAAACCCTGAAAAGGTTTTGCTGTTGCAGTCCAGTCGGCAGCCCATGTCCTTCTTTTAGAATAACATCTAGCTCACTGGTGGTGAAAAACTGATGTGCATCTCCTCTGAACCCACTCAGGTGCGAGGACTGGAAGGTATGTCAAAGCCTGGGTATCACCCAGCCCTCTGGCTTCCACAAACTGCTGAATTTGTGTGGAGTAGTTGGCACAATGCTCAGAACTAAACACTGTCCTGCTCTGTTTAACAGATAAGTCTAAAGTTGACAAAATGGGACCATGTTTCTTGAATTATGAGCCCTTGAGATTCTGACAGAACTTAAAAACACCTACAAAGATTGAAATTTGCTCAGTAATCATGGCCTACCCTTAAGATATGTGAACTATGGACCAAGAAAGGAAGATACTTATCTTTACTTGAGGATAATGCTTAAAGGAATTTTCTGTCATGTGGGCAGAGCCAACTGCTTCCCTTTGCCATATGTAGGAAAACCACAGAGAATGGAGAACTCTTGGAACATGGAAGTCATTTTTGGTCCTGCGACTGTTGATCTAAATTACTTCCTTATTTTACAACTGGTTTCTTCCTAGACCTCTACCTTAAAACTTGCAGGCAAAATTCTAATTGAATCTTTTATCTAATGCTCTGTGTTTATCTTGAGATGTTGACATTTTCCTCCTTGACTCTGCCTTCTGCTCTAAGTTAGATGACCTCAAGCTGAACTTGAGTCTGAGACTACTCCTCTCGAGTCTCTGAAACTCCAATACGGCATCACAGTAGAGCTAAAGTATGTGAGGTGACTTACATAATAATTATGAGAATAAAAGATAACTGTAACTAAACATATAATATATGACAGGAACTGTTCTAAGGACTTTACATATATTATTTAACCTTTATAGCTATTTGAGATAGATTCTATTATGTTGCTTGCTTTATACATGTTAAAACTGAGACAAGGGAATTAAGTAACTTTTTCAAGCTTCAAGGATATACATGAGGTAAGTGGAAGAGCCAAGATCCTAACAGTATAAAGTAATATATAATCTAATGAATAAGTAAGTTCCTAGAATTCAGAGATGGGGAAAAAAATTCACATGTGAGCATAACCAGAAAAGCTTCACTGGGCAGTTCCAATTTCTGCTAAGTTTTAAGTTGGAGAAAGGGAATTGAGATGTTAAAAAAGAGGAAGAGCCTAAATAAAGACATAAATTATATATTAGGATGTATTATTATATGTACATTTTATACATATATGCATATATATATAATTATGTATTAGGACTAGCACATAGGAGTCAGTAAAGATTGAGGTGTAAAAGTTCATTTGAATACTATTTAGACATAAGGTGATAAAATAACAAAGGGTACTAAATCAGCTAGAAATTTAGTCAGAAATGCGTAAGCAGTATAAATCCATTCAGGGAATTTAGTGGAATGACATAACAAAAACTCTGCTTAATGAAAAATAATCTACCAACTGTAGAAAGAAGAACTTAGACAAGAAAAAAAACTCAATTCATGAATGTATGGTAGGACTTGAAAGAGCATAGCTATAAGAAAAATGCAAAGGATTAAATTCATGAGGTGTTACTCTATGAGGAAAATAAATGGAATCTATAAATATTCGTGAGTGAAGAGCAAAGTTAAGATATCCTCTATTTCTTCTTCTTGTCTGATAGCTATGGCTAGGACTTCCAGAACTATTTTTCTAAAATGTGGTAGGAGTAGACATCTTTGTCTTGTCTCTGATACTAGAGAAAAAGCTCTCAGTTTTTCACTATGGACTATGAGTTCTCTTTCCTTGTAGAGATTCAGGAAATTTTCCGCTATTATTTCTTGAAATAAGTTTCTGCCCCTTTTCCTCTTTCTTCTCCTTCTGGGATCCCTATAAGGTGAATGTTACTAAGCTTGATGGTATCCCTGAGTTCCCTTAATTTATTTTCATTTATTATTGTTTTTCTCTCTCCTGTTCAGCTTGATCACTCTATCCCCCAGAACCCTGATTCATTCTTCAGCTTCCTCTATTGTACTACGTATTCCATCTAGTATATATTTAATTTCAGTTATTAAGTTCTTCATCTCTCATTGGTTCTTTTTTGTTTTCTGTCTCTTTGTTGAGAGTCTCACTGAGGTCCTCCACTCTTTTCTCAGTTCAGTGGGTATCTTTATAACCATTACCATTAAATTCTCTATCAGACATATTACTTATCTCTTTTTCATTTAGCTCTCTTGCTGTGATTTTGTCATATTCTTTCATTTGGGACATATTCCTCTCTCTCCTCCTTCTTAACTAATTTTCTGTGTCTGTTTACATGTATTAGGAAAGTCAGCTACGCCTCCTGCTCTTGAAGGTAATGGCTTTATAAACAAGAGGTTCTTTAGTGCCCTACAGTGCAATGTCCCTGTTCACCAGAATTTGGCACTTCAGTATTGTCTCCTATGTGTGTTGCATGCACCCTACCGTGGCTGAGTCACTTTTGCCTTCAGTCCAGTCATCAGCGATTGTTCCCTTGCCTGAAGTGGGCAAGTTGTGGTCCCTGTGTTGTTCATGGGTCAATGTGGAGCTGCCTTGGGTTTGAGTTGAGTCAGACCAGGAATTTGCCAGAACTGCAGTAGCCCCAAACTGTAGGGCACTCTCCAGTGTTGTCCCCTGAGAAGCTTTCATTGGTGGGCAGCACCCGCCGTCAGACCAGCTTTCGGCTCCCAGCCTTCCGCTGGGGCCGCAGCTGGATTGGTACGTGTGCTATCTTCCCTTCTCTCCAGGGCAGGAGTCACTTTGGAGTGGTTCTGGCCCTAGTCAGGGCGGCTTGCACACAGCCATGCCTGTGGAGCTGCTTCAGATGGACTCCTGCCATGGGCAGGTCCACAGGAGAATATGAGGGCAGAGCATGTGGTATCAGCAAAATTTGTGCAGTCTGCTGTGGGAGGAGACCTGGAGTCACTTTAGAGAACTCCTGCAGCTGGGCTTGAAGGGGCAAACCCGAGGGAGAGAGAAAGAGGGGACCTGCAGCTGCCTGGGAAAACTGCCCGGGCTGGGATGGAGTGGGTAAGTCTGCAGAATAAATGGGTGGAACACGAGACGTGAGCAAGGTCTGTGCAGGTCCACTGTGGGAAGGGAACTACAGCCTCCCGGGAAAACTCCTGCCGCTGTTGGCTGGGTTGGAGGGTGCAGATCCACAGAGGGGCACAACTTCAAGGTCTGCTGTCAGCAAGCTGGGTGGAGAATATTCCCACTGAGGCTTGTGTCCACGTGATGGGGTTTGAGAATATAGGTGAGGTTAGGTGGGGTGAGGTCTGGAACTGATTACCAAGAGAATTCTTGAGACATCTTTGGTGCAAAATGGTGGTTTATTAAAGCACAGGGACAGGACCCCTGGATAGAAAGAGCTGCTGCCCTGGGGTTGTGAGAGGTGGCTGATTCTGTACGTGGGTCTTGGGGGAGGTAAGGAAAAGAGGTTTTCAAAAGGGTTTTCATACGTTAAAGAAGACTCATAGGAATCTGGGGGCCTTGCCATTGTCATGTTGAGGTTGTTTTCCCTCGGCAAGGTGTTAACGTTAAGATAGTTGGGAGCTTCCTTCCCGGAGGACCAGTACACTCCGCCTGCTGCAGGTGTCTGTCAGTGGCTGCAGGTCCTAAGGACGTTTCATTGTGTCTACATTTCATTCTGGAAGCTAGGTTATTGATAGATGTGCTTTGTTCTCATAGATTGCTAGGACATTTGTAAACTGAGGGAGACTCCTGTCACGCAGGATTGTGATCTCCATAAGCTAACTGTTTTTCCTTTACTTAGCTTCAGGTCAGCCAGGAGTGTGTGAGGAATGTCATATCTATCCCATGGCGGGGGGTGTCAGCTTCTGCTTTGTCCTCAGCTTGCCTTCTATTCCCTCATCGTGTGTGTAGGCTGAGGTGGGGAAGGGGAACAGTGCCCATCACCTCTTGTTCTTGGAGAAATCTCCCCAAGATCCCTGCCCCCCCAGCACTTGCTCCGAGGTTAGTAAACAAATCTCCCTCCTGTTTACCCCAAGTGTTTTTCAAGTTGCTGCTCCTAAATTGTAACTCAGTAATTAAGGCCCTTTGTTGTGCAGCCTCTTTAAGGACGGGGACTCCATTTCCTGTCGCCCACAGCTCTCCCAGGGTGGAGCTCTGCTGGTTTTTAAAGCTCCAGGTGGTAAGCCCCATTGACTGTAAGAATTTGTTCAAGTAGGCCCCTCCAGTTTTCAAATCCAAATGTTATGGGAAATCATATTGCCATCGTATTCACAGTGGGTCCCCCATGCCTCTGGTGCGTGGTGTGGCGTTCTGCTCCTCACCCCTCTGCCCTGCAACACCCCTCCCCCCCCTCCAGACAGTCAGGGTCAGTTTGGCCCCCAACCACATCTCCAGTCTTCCTACCGTTTTCAATGTGGCCTCTTCTCCACATTTAGCTGTGAAGAGTCATTTTCAGGGTTATTTACTCTGATGTGGGTATTATCTAGGTGTATTTATGGGACAAGATGAGCTCCACCATCTTTCCCGGAAGTTCTCCCTGAAAATGCACCTTTTTTAAATTTGTATTTATTCAGATTTACTTATTTATTAAAATTAAAATTTATTTGGTAGAGGTGACATATTACCTGAGTTTCAGGTGTCCAGCATAGTGATTCAATTTCTGTATGTATTGTGCTATGCTCACAGGCATAGTTATCATCTGTTACCATACAACATTATTGCAATATCATTGACTGTGTTCCCTATGTTGTACCTTTTATTCTGCTGACTTATTCCATAACTGGAACGCTGTGTTTCCCACTCTTCTCACCTATTTTACCTATATCTTACCCCCTTCCCTCTGGAAACCAGTAGTTTGTTTTCTGTGTTTATAGATCTCATTCTTTTTGTTTGTTCATTCGCTTTTGTTTTTGTAGATTAATGTGAATGAACAATGCAGTTTAAACTGATAGAGACAGTGAAGACAGAATTTTACTTTGGGGAGTTAAAGAGGAGCTTTAATCGAGATTGCAGAGCAAATGAAGGAATATAGACAGTGGAGAATGCTCCAGTTGGAGTCAAGATATAAAAACGTTATCCGGTTGATCTCTAAAGGCCTTCCTTCTTTTTAAATCATAAATTTAAAAACTGACAAATGTTTAATATTTAAAAATTGACTTTCATTGAAATTATACTGAGTCTGATAGTGTTTTCTCTTAAAAAGTTAATCCTGTTAAAATGGATAATATTTCACTATATCTTTCGAGAATAGTTTTTCTTCATTTACTCATCTCTACAGAGAAAGAAAAATCAAGCTTTTATTATTAAAATTTAACAAGGCATTATAAACACTTGACCACATGATAATGTAATAATATGTATATATTTTATTTCAAGTAATTTTATGAATGTTCACTTTCAGCTAAATTTACAAACTGTCAAAGTGATATCAAAGTGTTGAAATATTTTTAGAAACCTTACCAGCCATATTTATACCCCCTGTGATCTCAAAGTATGTACCACATCAAAAGGATAGATGTCCAGAACTTTAATTAGACCCTTTGAGAAAAACTTCCATTTCTAGCAATGATAAATGTAAATGGTTATACAAACAGTTTTGAAGCTGTACCACAAATACAACTTCTATGAGGAGAAAATCTAATTACATAAGCATATCACGTAAGTTTAGAAAAGTTTGCTATATTCCAGCTTAAGCTGAGCTAAAGCTTGCTAGTTCCATGAAACCTATAGTTTGTAGCATGTTCTGCATACTGATCTCGTTATATTGTAGAGCACCAGTGAAGCCAAGAGACATGTACTAGCTCCCATCACACACATTCCGGCTTCGTCTTTTTCCTAGGGCATGACCTTTGAGACCCACTCAAAATTCAGAACTTAAAAGACCTAGTTGCTTGAAATAAGTTATAGATCTGGTATTGTTCCCTAGAGTGTACGGATGACAGTTTAATAAGTGTTTTTGAAATAAAATTCAAGGTAAACTACAAAATTTCTATCTTAGCAACGATTTAGAGGATTTTTCCCCAATTATTTCACTTACCCTCTTTTTTTTTTTTTAAAGATTTTATTTATTTATTTGACAGAGAGAGAGGGAACACAAGCAGGGGGAGCTAGAGTGGGAGAAGCAGGCTCTCCGCTAGGCAGGGAGCTTGATGCAGGGCTCAATTGCAGGACCCTGGGATCATGACCTGACCTGAAGGCTGCGACCGCTTCACTGAGCCACCCAGGAGCCCTCGTCCTCCTTTTCTATAACTCATGCCTTATCCCCATCAAATGGAGTAGCTGTTGGCACCATACATCAGATTAAAACATCAGGAATGTTTTAAATGCAGGACCACCCTGCATTTTTAGCAGGGTGGTCCATAAACCCTGTTCTCAGTTCATCTCGTTCTACAAAATTGGTTGAGGGATTTCACTACTAAAAATATATTGACAGTCTTTCCACGTTAACAGAAAATTAAGTTGACTGGCCAAATTTCAGTAGTTCTCTGACATCCTTTTCTTAAAGGATGGCACATGTTAATACTTACCTGCTTGCTAGCAATACCTAGATGATAATTTACTGAAGTCACTGCAAATACCTATTAATATTACTATTCCTGGCCTGTGATTTGCATTAATTAAATATTTGCCAAATAAATAAATGGGAAAATTTCAAAGAATCATGTTCAGTTGGGCTTTTTTTAAAGATTATTATTCAATAAGCCTACATGTTTCTGGTACATTCCATATATTTATTCAATAAATAAATTCTTAGCACAGTGTTCAGAACTGGGGATTTGACAGACCATGGCCTCCTGGAGTTTATAATCTAGTACAGGGCTTCTTAAATTGTAATGTGCGTGTGAATCACAGAGGTATTGTTAAAATGCAGATTGATTCAGTAGGTTTGAGGTTGAACCCAATATTCCGCTTTTCTAACAAGATCCCAGGTGATGCTGAGGATGTTATATGCATGGGCCACACATTAAGTAGAAAGGGGCCAGTAGATGAGACTGGCAGTAACCGTACACTAAATAAACAAAATGTAAAATTAAAATTATGACAACATGCTATAAAGGAGACCATGTTCTAGGAAATTTGTCCTGAGAGGGTAAAATAGGGAAGTTATCTTCAAGGAAGTGAAAAATGAGTTGCTACCTGGAAGCAAGAAGTTGTCTCAGAAAAAAGACAAAGGGAAGAGGATCCGCAGAGAAGAGGGCGGGGGGGGGGGGGGGACCCCTCAGGTTGCCCAGCAACAGTATAATCACAAACACTCTGCCTAACACAGCCACAGTCAGATTAGTCACTTGGTCACCTTGGATAACTTCTCAGAGCATAATCTCAGACTGATGGTTCAATAAAGAATTATATAAGTTTTCTCAAAGTTAGACCTCGATCCATTTTAAATGAATTTTTGCCATCTGAACTAAATATTGTGTCTGGATTCTCAATCCACTTAAGGGCTTGGGCTCTGTGCTATTAAGAAACAGAGTTTTAGTAATGGAATAATTGTGGACAGAGGCCATTTAAATCTAGGTTTTTCGAATGATGATCAAATTCTGAGTAAAAAATAAAGCATAATTCCAGAATATAGCAGAAGAGGCTCTCTATAACATTTCACATCACATTACTTATCTGCATGAAACTAGATTTTCTAAAACCATCTTCACAAAACAGTATGGAAATAAATATAAAATTAAAAATATATAATCAATACCAAATACCACAATGATAAAAAAAATACATGTAATGCCTGTCAACTTTAATTTCATACCATACTCTTTGGTAATATAACTCACTAACCTAAAATAGTGTTTCCTAAAATTTCTTATCTATTTGGCAGAATGTTTCATGTAGCAAAATTCCTTGAACTGCCTTCCATTTAACTGCATCTTCCCATCCTCTAAAGAGGATAAGGACCTCTTTATATGCCACAACAGAGGCTCTCTGGTTCTCAAACTGGCCATTGGGTACTTAAGAACAGCTCTTGGTCTGTCACCATCTGCATGGTACCGATGCAAATTAGCAGTCATCAGCCAGCTGCACTGTCTTTGTATACACTGTTCCCTCCAATTTTTCAAATGTCCGCATCATCCTATCTGCCATAGCATTCCCCTATACCAGGACATTTTCTCAAGACACCTCCAAGGATATTCGTAACACGTGAACTGCCCACTGGTGCCCAAAACCACACGTGCCCCACCTACCAATCCAGGACAGCATCCTACTTGCCTACCAGGTGGTGTAAGAGTCAGTCCCAAACCCTACTTTGCTTCATGTTTTGCTAAACACTCATAGTACCACTCACAGAAGACTGGGCCCACTGAGGACTCAATATCAAAGCTAGATTAAATATGCAATGATTTTATTAAGAAAAAATGCCTTTGTATGATAAGATAGGGAGAGTACTGGGTAAGGCTGGAGAAACCTGTCAGATCATGAGCCGAGTCTAACCTTGAAAGAAAAAGAGAGGAAGAAAGCTTTACCAAAACTGTTGGGGAATCCTGGAGCCACAGCTGGTCGTCAGAGGACTCTCCTGTCTATGATGGACAGGTCTGCTTTAAGAATTCGTGCAGCATAGTCCCTGCTGGGAACAGCTCATAGGAAGCAGCGCCTAACACAGGTGTTGGAAGTGTGGCAGCTGGGGCCCTTGATTCATTGCATCCCCTGTAGTCAGAGGCTTGTGAGAATAGTCTCATAAACTAGTTAAATTATCTGTATTATAAATCCCCACAAATTCCGCGAGGTCTAGAATTCAGGAACACTTGTCCTGCCAACACGGATGATACATGATCTGCCAAATGCATATAATTCATTTGCATAAATAAATGAGTACATGAATGATCAAATTTTAAAAAAATACATACAAAACAAAAACACATTATTCCTTATTTTGTTTTTTACTTTTGCAAACCAGTAAGATTATCATTTCCTTTCTCGGGCTGTTAGGTGAAACAAATCCCTCCAATCAAGTGTGTTCTATACAGTGTCAATACAATCATCCTTAAAATTGCTGTTAATACATTGCTCCACTACTAAAAAAATATTAGTGGTCATGTTGTTTTCCAGTAAATAGAATCTAAACAGCCTGGTCTGGCCTTTATAGCCCCTCTCCTCTGCCCTTAGACCTGTCTGGGTCTTATCAGCAATTTCTGACCATTAGCGAAAATTATATTCTTTGCTGTTCCTTACCACTTTTAATTTTTATTTTCCAGACCTTGATTGCTAATGCTTTTCAGCACTTCCAAATGTTTTTTCTCCATCATTTGTTGAAATTGTACCTGATCTATAAATCCCAACATGGACCATGGTCGTGAGATTTCTTTGCTCTCTTCAGATGAAAGAATTCTTGGTATTCCAGAACTCATGGAAATTTTCAATCTTCTCCTTATACTTTTGAAATGCAGCCTTGTATTATAATCTTGTTTATGAATTTTGTAGATGCCCTTCTAGATTACAGTCCACAATTCATAGCAAAGATCACAGATTTCCACACAGTGACTTGTGCATATAGGGATTCAATAAATACTGGTGGCATTAATTATGTAAGAATGAATTTGGTTTCATTTCAGCTATCCAAAGTATGTTCTTTGCTGTTTTGTTGTTCTTGGATTTTTTTTAATCATTGATCAACTGTATTACAACAGAAAAAAAAAAAGTATCAGTTTAATTTTAAAAAATCTGGTATTCAAGGAGATAGAAATACTTTATACAAAAGGCATCTCTTTTCTTCCCAGTGAATAATACTCGTGTTGGAAAGCAGGAGATACAAGACAAAATTCATGTTACTTTTCATTGTATGCTTCCTTGGCAAAGAGAGACTCTGCTATTTTCCTTTTATTCACTCAATAAAAGCATGCAATTAAAAAAATCTACAGGTTCTAATTTTTTATCTGACACAGTAATTGTTTCTCATCTTGCACTACTTCCTATTATCTCTCTTCTTGTTTAGACCAACAACATTTTCTTGCAGCCGTATGTTTTTCACAATTCTCAGCTTTAAGAACCAAAGGTAAGTCCCATCACCAGCCAGTTTCAAATGAAGATTACTACGTTGATTACTGTTATGGGTTGAATCGTCTCTCCCAAAGAATTTTTGTTGAAGTACTAATTCCTGGCACCTCAGAATATGGACTCATTTGTACACAGCATAGTTGCAGAGGTAATTAGTTAGGTTAAGATGAGGTCACAGTGGACTGGAGTAGAATTCAGTATGACCGGTATTCTTAAAAAATGGAAATTTGGACACAGACACACACACACAGGAAAAAAGTCATGTGCAAGCTAGAGTTATGGTTCCATAAACCAAAGGATGTCATAGACTGCTGGCCAACCAGCAGAAGCTAGGAGGGAAGCACAGAACAGATCTTTACCTAGAGCCTCCAGGGTAGCATGGCCTTACCCACATTTGGTTTTAAACTTCTAGCCTCCAAATCACAAAACAAAGATTTTCTGTTGTGTAAGCCACTCGCCTTGTGACTTTGTTACAGCAGCCCTAGGACACTAATACAGTGACCTAATGTGATGTCATCCTCTAAAGTAGTTTTATAGTATAGAGTCTCAGAAACATGCTAAATTAAAAGCAAAACTCCCTTAAAATACTGAATACTGTTCAATTTCAAGGCCAAATCAA
>ML110495.1:49231-62149 GCA_003697995.1 Taxidea taxus jeffersonii
CGCGGATTTTTGACACTGACATTTCCTTCTGGTCAAGATGAAGTAGCCCCCGTTCCTCCTAGGTCTTCACTCTTACAACTCAATGAAAGCAAATGTGGAAGAGGAAGAATCAGTCTATATTCTCTATATTCAGACTGAATGATTTATATTCTTCTGTTTTCTGGTTCTAGGATTTTCCTCTGCTCCTTCCATTCTTCTGCTGTGTATTTTTATTTTGGTTATTATGTGTTTATGGACCCCAAATTCCATTTGATTCTCTTTTTTCTCAAGTGGGAATCAAATTAACATCTGCTTTTGATAGGTATTCTAGATAGGAGACATTAGAGACAGAGGACACTCCAAAACCCCATAGAATTATTTAAGGTAACAGGAAATAGGAAGTCTGCTCAAATAAAACTAGACTTCTCAATTGGGCCAGAGGTAGGCTCTCCTCCCCTAAGTTTTGTCTATAGCAGGAAAACAATTCAAATGGCACCTTATATCAGAGTATTTAAGAGAGGCAGTCGTTAAGAATAAATTACTGAGAATACATTAGACGCTTTGAAAGACACCTAGATTCATGCTCTAAATATGAGATAACCCAGAATAAGAGACTGCAAGGTAGTGCAAGGTGCACCATGCTATAGTTTAATATGCGTAGCCAATTCTAAACAAACTGAGCACAGAACTGTTCAGTGGTTATTTTTCAAAACACTGTGCTGAATTTGCACAAATGCATGCGATTTTCCAGCAATCCAGGGAACCCATTGCACAACTGTCACCGCAGTCAAAGCACAGCAGGACATTTTAGAGAAATGAATCCTGGAGTACTTAGGTGGCTATTCTATTCCTTTATAATATTCTAGGTTCTGAAAGATGTCTCCAATCTGTCTGTCTCCTTTTCAACTTCAACTCACTGTCACTTATTAGTTCCTGTTTCATATCCACATGTGCATCCTCAGCAAAAATGTTAATTAAGTGAAAAATAATGTGCCATATTAAATATATGTAAAATGAAAAATTGAATTGAGATCAAGAAAGATATTCCTGTTTTTTACAAGAAGTTCTAAAATGGTGTCAGCTTCAATACTGCATAGGGTTATATGCTGATTAATGTGTCATTCTTCCACATGTTTTTTTAATCATTTCCACAGAGCACAGTCTTATAGTCCACTAAGACTATTTGCCTAATTGTTGAAGCAATTATTTCTTGGTTAAAAAGGAGGAGGAGAAAAATAATCATTTTTCAAGTACTGAATACATTGAAAGCTTAAAAAAAATTGTTTTCCTTTCTGGATTAAAGGCTTAAGATGATTATTTTACTAATTACAGTTAATTAGATTTGCTCTATGCTATTACCCAAGATCAAATTAATAATAGAGTAATTTGTAACAATAAAGTTTATATTAATAAAGGTTATCACCTTCAAATATTACAATATTTACCACTAGGAAAAAGGTGATACTCCCATCATCCCCATCCCATTCCAAACTGAGAGCTTATCACCACTTGGTAGGAGAGACAGGCTCCTCACCTAGATCTTTTTGTTTTCAAAATAATGATGGGAAATGATATGATGAAATGAAATGAAATGATATTAAAAAAATGGTGAACTAAAACAATTCATTAAAGCCCTCTCCCTAGTTCTCAAAGTGCCATCACATTTACCCTAAGAACATACATATGTCAGCTGGGGAAATGAATATTTCTGGCATTTTAAGTAGGGAGAAGCTAAAGCAGATGATGTCCGGGTAACTTGCCTGTGGTCACAATGTAAATCTCAAAACCACCAATATCATTCTGTTGCATATTGTGCTCTAGGTTATATCACATTTTTATTAAAAAAAAAAAAAAAGATTTTCCGCAGAATGCTGTGACCGGGATTATCTGAGCACACTGTTGTCTGTGCACCGCAGGATCCTTGCGAGCTCTAAACACACTGGCCGGACCTGCAATGTCCTCACCTCGTAATTGACCTCTGCTCTGGTAAACTCAGTGATATCCACGGACTTGGAGTTGTCTCAACTGTCTTTTAACTCAAATGTGCTGTACTTCCTCTTGACTTTGACAGTCTGTAAGATACAGGTAACAGCTGCTCTTGGGCAAATCGGCAAGCTCAGACGTGAGGTCTCCTTTCCCATCCTTCCCCAGTCTCCGAGCCTCCACTCTCCCTCAGTAGTTTCCAGGGACGGCCTTGTACTTTTTGTATTCGCCTGTCACTCCTTTCTTTCCTTCCCAATTTCTAACTTCTCAAAAATACATTAGGGAACAAGAAACAAACTTCCTTATGAAGCTTGTTGTTAATTCTAAAAGTTTCATACCTATGTCATTTTGTTTTAGTGATTGAATTATTTAGTTATTTCTGGAAAATACCTAGAAGTAATGAAATTCATTTTTTTAAATAACATCATTAGAAACTCAATGAATCACAAAACCACAGATGTTTTACTGGATTATTCTTGTTCCTTTCCAAATTCAATACTTCTTTCCTTCCGCTTCACGTTTTTTAATTATATTAAGATTACACAAGCAGTTCTTACTTACTGTAAATTGCCAAAAATGTAAGGAATGCAAAAACTTGAAAAAAGAGGTTTTTCTACTCCAGAAACCCCTGATATAACTGTCATTCACTCTTGGGGTTTAGTTTTCCAGATATACTTTCCTACTTGCCACATTTACTCTTCATGGTCCTGTCCACTGAGAAGCTAAAAAATCCCCAAATCATGCATCTTTCAGTATGTTTACCTGCCCTTTATATGGTCACCTGGCTTTTCATCTATTTTTTCTCAAATCTATTATTTATGGTGTAAATGTTACGTTTCAAACTCAATATATCATGGCTCTTATAATACAAAGCTTCCTTCCTCTCAAAGCTCCTCTGCCATGGACTCCAAAAGTCAATTCTGATAGCCAAGGCAGAGCAATGATTCTTCCTCTATGTATTTCTATGGTAACAATGCTAGATGGAGGTCAAAATGTAAATAAAGACTTCTTGGTACTATAGCAAAAAGAGTTAGAAAGGAAAATCACCTAGGCTTATGTTAAAATACGGAGAACTGTTCCTAACTGATGGCTACATCTACTTTAATATGTAGTTTTTTAAAAATTAGATTTAATTATTCAAAACATGTTCTTCCAGTGTTAGCATATTATGGACATATTTCCATGCCAGTAGATTAAAAAATACACTTATATTCTAAAAATAAAAAAATAAATAAAATAAATAAAAATAAAATTATGTTTACTTTCCAGTAGTTTTATGGTCTTTTATTGGTTGGATATACCAACTTTAAGAAATCATTCTCTTATTCATGAAAAATGCTACAGTGAACATCTCTACACATTTATTAGTGAAAATACCTAAAAGTAGAATTACTGAATCAAGAGTCAGTCATTTTTCTAAATGCTATATAGTTTTGCCAAAATCCATTCATAAAATATCAAAGGAATCTTAACCATGGTTACACCCATTTCCATAAATAGATGTAAACATATCCACTTCTTCAAGTCCTTTTCAGTCTAAGAATTTTATCATTCATTTTTGAGAAAAGGTCAACAAATGATTACTAATACTACCAAAGGGGGAAAAAAAGTAAATCTCTGTAAAGGGAAAGTACTATTGTTTGTAAGTAGCTTTTTTTATATTTAAGATTTATTTATTGTTTTGGGAGAGCGAGCTCATGCAGGGGAAAGGGCAGAGAGGAAGGAGAGAGAGCAAAAGAATTTCAAGCAGACTCCCTGCTGAGGGCAGATTCCTTCCTGGGTTCAATCCTAGCGCCCTGAGATCATGACCTGAGCCAAAATCAAGAGTCGGACACTTAATCGACTAAGCCACCCTGGTGCCCCAGAATTAAGAGGTGATCATGAAGCAAAACATTTGAACATAAAAGTATCATATTTTTTCAAATGCTTTCTTCTGAATGTTTCATAATGTGTTGCTAAGGAAACAAATTAAAGGCCCTTTGAACTAAGCAAAGAGCTTTGCTGACTACCTATATAGACTATATATACATATATATATATATATATATAGTTCCAAGAAAGATTTTATTTGACTAAGCATTGTGTTACATCATGACTGGTTTTTCTGCTTTTTTATTTCAATTCAATATACAGACATAAATATCATTGTAACTGAAAACACACAAACCAAAAAAAAGCAGAAAACATGTAAGGTAAGAAGCCAAACATGTAAGTCAGTAAAAATACAAAGAAACAGATTTAGAGTCTCAGGCTTTTTACTATCAAAAATATCAAACACAGAAAATAAAATAAAGCTATGCATGCCAAGGTTAAAAGATATAAAATAGGTATTTTTTTTTAAAAGGCTATAAAAAGAATCTAACGAAGACCAGGAAGTTTGAAGGAAGAAAAAGAAAAATGTAAAAATAAAGACTAAAATAGCTTAAGTTAAGAACTCAATGGATGGACAAGTGAGTGGCAGCATAAGTGAAGATCATTGACTTAGAAGAAACACCTGAAATGATTGGTTTGTTCATTTTCAAGAGAGGGAGAGAGTGATTAGACAGAGATGAGAAAAAAGAGAAAGCAATGGGCAGAGAATATGAGACAGAAAAGAGATTTAAGAACAAGAAAGAAATGCTTATCTGAGAGTCCCACTTAAGAGTTAAGATGAAACCAAATAGAATATGAATCGACAAAAAAGTAAAAATTTCCAAAATGTCAAAAACATAAATCCACAAAGACAAGCAGCACAATGTACTAGAATTTTTAAAATCAATAGACAAAAATACAAATATTTCTAGACCAGCACAGTAAGACTCGGTAACATCAAAACCAAAGAGCAGAAGTTCAAAGAAGCCAATAAAACAAACCAAAAAAAAGTATCTTCTGAAATAACACAATTAATCTGAAAGCACACTTAATGACATAAAATGTCACATACAAATATATCATTCAAAATGTCTCCCCTCCCCCCGCTCGTGCACACTTGAGAGCATGAGCTGTCTCGAATAAATAAAATCTTAAAAAAAAAAATTCTGAAAAAGACTATTATCCCTGAATTACATAACTTCCTAGCAAAATTGACTTTCAGAAATGAGGGGGAATATAAAGATACTTACAGATAAATGCAAAACTGAGTGTGCCTGCATCTCTAATGGATACTCTTTTTTTTTAAAGATCTTATTTATTTATTTGTTAGAGAGAGAGCGCGGGAGCGAGCAGAGGCAGAGGCAAAGGGAGAAGCAGGCTCCCCACCGAGCAAGGAGCCCGATGTGGGACTCGATCCCAGGACTCTGGGCTCATGACCCCAGCCGAAGGCAGCTGCTTAACCAACTGAGCCACCCAGGCGTCCCTCTAATGGATACTCTTAAAGAAGAAGAAAAGTGAGCCCAAAAGGAAGGTCTGAGATTCAAGAATAAACAGGGAATGCAGGAAATGTTACCCTTATAGGTAAATCTAAACAAAGGTTTATAACACAGTAATAATGACGATAACAATAATGTCTTATTAGGGGGGGTTACAAATTCTAGAATTAAAATATGGAACTACTCAAGAGAATGAGAAGACAAGTCACAGGCTGGGAGTAAATCTTTGCATAAGATAGGAGATAAAGAACTGTTGACAAAATATCAAAAGAATTCTTAAAAGTCAACATTTTTCATTAATTAAGGAAACAAACAACCCTATTTTTATAAAGGGCAAAAGACCTGAAGAAACACCTCAACAAAGAAGATATACAGAGGGCAAATAAGCATAAAAACATGCTCCACACGGGGCACCTGGGTGGCTCAGTGGGTTAAGCCTCTGCCTTCAGCTCAGGTCATGATCTCAGGGTCCTGGGATCAAGCCCTGCATCAGGCTCCCTGCTCAGCGGGGAGCCTGCTTCCCCTTCTCTCTCTGCCTGCTTCTCTGCCTATTTGTGATCTCACTCTCTGTCAAACAAATAAATAAAATATTTGTCAAACAAATATATAAAATCTTAAAAAAAATACAAAACATGCTCCAAGTTCTATGTCCTTAGGGAAGTGAAATTAAAACAACAGGGAGGCACCACTGTATACCTATTAGATGCAAACACTGATAACCCCAAATGCTGGCAAAGATGTGGAGCAACAGGAACCTCTAATTCTTGCTGGTGAAAACGTAAACTGGAAAATGGAAGAGTGACTTTGGAAGACAGTTTGAGAGCTCCTTACAAAACTAAACATATTCTTACATGATCCAGCAACTGCATTCTTTGATATTTACCAAAATGAACTGAAAAATCATGTTCACACAAAAGCCTGTACACTAATATTTATAGTAGCTTTATATATATTTGGAATTACATGATCTTAGAAGCAATATGTACAAATAATACACAGCACGGAAGCAACTAAGATGCCTTTCAACAGGTGAACAGATAAATAAACTGTGGTACATCCAAATAATGGTATTATTTAATGCCAAAAAGAAATGAGCTATCAAGTCATGACAGAACATGGAGGAATCTTAAGTGTGTCTTAGTGAAAGAAGCCAATCTGAAAAGGCTCCATATGTATGACTGCAACTATATGACACCCTGGTGCACCTCAGCACATTGCCAATCATTAGATGTCACTACTATACAATGCTGGACAAAGTACAGGGAAACAGAAAGTCACATAAAGTGCTGGTAGAGGTATAACTTGCTACAGTCTTTTTTAGTATCTCTTAAAAGCTATAATGTTTATGTCTTCTGATACAGATAGGTAACTGTAATATATTCATACTGTATTGTGTATTTGCCTGTGTAGTTATGTTTACTGGTGGTCTTTATTTTGGTATAGTGATTCGATTTTTCCTTTAGTGTCTTTTCACTTCATCCTGAAAGACTCCCTTCAGTGTTTTTGAAGGACAAGGTCTGTTGGTGAAAACTGTAAGCTTTTTGTTTATCTGGTAATGTCTTAACTTATCCCTCATTTTTGAAAGTCAGTTTTATTGGGTATAAAATACTTGTCTGAAAGTCTTTTTTACTTTGTCATTTTTAATATATCAACCCATTTTTTTTGGCTTTGTCTTATGAGAAATCTGTTATTAATCTTATTGAGAATCCCTAGTACATAATCAATTAGCCCCTTCTTTCTGCTTTCATGAGTCTCATTTTGGCTTTTGACAGCTTATGTGTTTAAGTATGGCTTCTTTTTGTTTGTTTGTTTGCTTTCATTTACCCTACTTGGAGTTTGTTGCTAAGCTTCTTGAATTGTAGATTCAAGTTTTTCATCAAATTTGATAATCTGTCAGCCTATGTTTTTTAAAAAATATTCTTTCTGTCCCTTTCTCTCTCCTCTCTCATTCTAGGACTTCCATTAGACCTATGTTGGTATGCTTGATGGCACCCATGTTCTCTGAGACTCTGTTCATTTTTCTTTATTATTATTGTTATTATTATTATTATTTGTTGTTGTTGTTGTTCCTCAGACTGGATTATCTCAATTGACAAAGGTTCAATTTTACAGATTCTTTTCTTCTGCCTCCTAGAATATACTTGGGAAGCCTGCTACAGAGTTGTTTTCTTTTCTTTTTATTTTTAAAATAAAAGCTTTTAAAACTTTTTAATAATAAAACTTTGTAATCTTTTTTAAATCTTTGTAAACTTCAGTTCCCATACTTTCCAACTCCAGAATTTCTATTTGTTTTTTTAAAATATCTACCTATTGATATTCTCTATTCTGTGATACATTACTCTCATAACTTCTTTTAGTTCTTTGGATATCATTTCCTTTAGTTCTTTGACTATATTTAAAATAGCACATTTTACATTTTTGTTAAGTAAATTCAATGTCTGGGTTTCTTCAGGAATAGTTTTTGCTGACTGCTCCCCCCCCATTTATATAGGACATATTTTCTTGTTTTTCTGAGTCACATTTTTGTTGTTCTTGTTGAAAACCATGCATTTTAGATAATATAATATGACAAACCTGAGAAGATCCTTTCTTATTGCCCAAGTTTGGTGGTGTTGCTGGTGGTGGTGTCTTTGTGGGTATGTCTTTTTGTTGCTATTTGTTTTAGTTAGTGAGTTTCTAAATTAATTCTGTAGTATCTTTATTCTTTATCATGTGGGGCCACTGAAGTATCTGCTTGATTAATTTAGCGGTCAACTAATTATTAGACAATATTTCCTTAAATGTCCGGAACCAGTAAGTAGCCCAGTCTTTGCCAAGGGGCTCTGTGTCTGTGTTGGGGCATGTTTCTAACAACAAGCCAGGCAGTTGATAACTCTGCCTTCACCAGCACTTCCTAATGGAAAGCCTCAAGGGAATCCAGAGATGAGAGCTTACCTTAAGTTTTTCCTGAGCATGCATACAGTGCAGGGCAAGTGTGTATAGCCCTACACATGTGTGTGACCTTCTAGATTCCCATAAACCTGTCAAAGCTCTTCAAAGCCCTTACAAACATCTCACTCCTAAGATTTCATTTTTCAACTTTTTGATTCATCTATTGTTTGGACCAAATGTTATCCACTGCCTTAAGTGGCTCTGAAGTTAAACAATCACTGCTGCTGATTTTGGACAAATGCCCCCAGGGGAAAAGTCTTATAGACCCCTGAGTTAGGTTAAGTAAAGACCTGCAAGTTTGTTTCTCCAAGAACTACCAGATAGGCCATATAAGAGCAGTTCTTTGGGAAGAGGGCTTTGAAGAAGCTCCACAACCATTCTACCACTTTCAGTGGATACCTGGCTGCTGATTTTTCACTTTAACTATGGGCTGTTGGTTATCAAACCCCTGGGGAGCTGGGGAGAAGCAGATGGATACAGACAAGTTAAAATATCAGAAAACTCACTGTCTTACAAAGATTCTACTGTTTTACTTAAATAAATGCTCCCCAGATTCCTGCAAAACTTTATTAATTTCTAGAGTCTGGAAAACAGTTGATTCAGATTCTTTTGCCAGTATCCTTGGGGCTTTTACGGAGGATAGGATTTTGAGAAATCCTTATTCTTTCATTCCTGCTAATGTCACTGCCAATCAGTTGCAAAGGTAAAATATACGTGTGTGTGTGTGTGTGTGTGTGTGTGTGTGTGTGTATTTTTAAAATTTCTTTATTTTTTAAAAAGATTTATTGATCTAGATGAGAGAAAGGGAGAGAGCGCATGTGCTCACTAGTGTAAGGGGCGGGGCGGGGCGGGGGTGTGCAGGTGCAGATTCCCTGCTGAGTGCAAGGACTGGATCCCAAGACCCTGAGCTAAAACCAAGAATAGGATGCTTAACTGTGTCCGCCACTCAGGTGCCCCCATATTTCAGTTTTAAATGATCATTTCAGTGCTAAGTGATTAGGGGTTATAGGATACACCCTAACTCTCCCTGCCATTAGTTTTCCTTAAGTAAATTTAATTGACTTATCTTACAAATAAACAAATATTTTAAAAACTATTTTATTTATTTATATGAGTGAGCAAGAGAAAGTACGTGAGCAGGTGCAAAGGAAGAGGAAGAAACAGACTCCCCAGCTGAGCAGGGAGCCTGACGTGCAGCTGGATCCCAGGACCCTAGGACCATGACCCAAGCTGAAGGCAAGGCACACAACCAACTGAACCACCCAGGCACGTTTAAACAAAAAAATTTTTTTTTACATAAACAAATGTTTAAAAAAACAGAAACTCTTCCTCGCTAAGAGTTAACAGATACAAGATATTCAACAAAATGTTAATATCAAGTGGCTGTACCTTCTTGCACAATATCCTTTTTTTAAAAAAATTTTAACTATTACAAAAAATAGAGACTACTTCTATGTTAGTCTAATAAAGTGGTATTCGACTCTGGCTATATATTAGAGTCAATAGTAGTCACCTCACGTCTATTTCCCACTCAGCACTGAAGACAATCAATAATTATCTCAGTAATGTCAGTCTTCCCACACAGACTCTAGAAGAAGAATTCTGTGAGAGAAGGGACAACATCTGTTTTGTTCGCAATTACAGTCCTAGCATCAGTCAGAGTATCTGACACGTAGTAGTACCTCAATAAATATCTGCCAAATGAATCAGTGAATGGGTGCAGGCACGAATGACAGGATAAGTCCTCTTAAGTCAGAAATAAAAATTACTGAAGTGGAGATAATGCGCGTGCCTGATTTAAAGAGAAAAGAGACTACATATCTACAATTATTATTACGTTTATGAAGCATATCTAGCAAATAAGTTTGAATGTGGTTATTACACTGGAATAATTTTATCACTGTATTATAAAAATCGAATATCACCTTAAACAACAGAAAACTCAGTATCAACTTACATTCTCCTCTTGGTTTTCTAGAAGCTGGTACAGCCATGGGCTCACTAACAAAAGCAGCATGTACAGATGAAGGGAGCTATTGGTCTGGAATGGTCTCTTTGGTGAGACATCATTTGAAGTGTTGTTTGCAGCTCACTCCTAGCCTCATTCACTACGCTGTGCCTATTTCCACATTCTGTGAGAAAATCGGTTACATTACTTACAAATTTTGGTCATAACACTAAAAACAAACAAACAAACAAAAACTTCCATGCTGGGATGAGTAACTATGATGGTGAAACGGTTGGACAACTTGTTATATGAAGAAAGGTTTAATTAAGTGACATGTTTAGCTTCAGCAGAAATTCTTATGGGAAGAATTATCCACAAATATTTGGAGGAAAAGGGGAAGAGGATGAAATGTATCCTGTGTGGCTTTAGGGAATAGGACCAGGGCCAGTGTGTGGAAATTACAGTGAAGTTGTCTTCAACAGAGTAGAAAGAAAACTTTCCAACACTTTAAACTTCTTGAAATGGGAATGAGTCGCTATATAAAGACTGACTCTAAAAATAAGCTGAAATTGAATATTGTAGACAAAATTCTGCTTTGGATGGGGGTCATTAGACTTGAAGATTTTAATGTAACTTAAATTTAATGGAATTTAAAATTCTATAAATCTTGAAACTCCTCTTCATGTATCACTTTGAAAATAAAATAGGATATTGATTTTTTTTTCATATTGTTTTTGTGAACATGAGACATATTCTTCATTATAAAAAGTTGTTGTAAAATTGTCCCCATAAGTTATTATGTAAGTTTGTATAAAAACAGGGTACTCTTAAGTACACTTACTGTAAATTTGATTAGTTTCCTTACAAAGTGAAGAGAAACAGCATATGGATAACTTAGGGATCTTAAATTTTAAAATGTTCAGAACATCTATGTTCTGGCATTTAAAACATGGTTTCTAATACATATTTAAGCTTTTAATAATATAATAATGCCAGTATAACATGCTAGACTTAAGAAGTGACTTTTGCTTCATAAAAACCCGCCAGTATTGTAACCCCACTTGAGTTAGTGATCACGGGGATAGAGATGGAGCAACTTCAAACTGATAATGTTGTGGTCTTACAAGTAGGTCTCCGCAGAGATCAATTGAGAGAGGAGCTACAGGGATTCAGACTAAGAGATATGCCTTTAACCTATGTTTTATTCCTACAGTATCCTACATCTGACACTTACCTAAACAGTAATTTCACAGAAAGTAGTATCTATCAGAAAATTACACTTAGAGTGTTTGCACAGTAGAACTAACCTTTGAGGAATAATATAATCAAGTGGGGGGAAAAAATCTCAAATTGCTTCGCATCTATGAGAATAGTAGAAGGACTGCTCATTGAATTATCAGCCCATGGGGAAACCCTTGTGTGTACAAAAGCTACTACCCAGCAACTTCACATAACATTTTAAAATATCTGCATGGGGTGTTTGGGTGGCTCAGTGGGTTAAAGCCTCTGTCTTCAGCTTGGGTCATGGTCCCAGGGTCCTGGGATCGAGCCCCACATTGTCGGGCTCTCTGCTCAGCAGGGAGCCTGCTTCCTCCCCTCTCTCTGCCTGCCTCTCTGCCTACTTGTGATCTCTGTCTGTTAAATAAATAAATAAAATCTTTAAAAAAAAATCTCTACCTGTCAGGCCTTGGATCAGGGAAACAATAGTTTTTCAGCCTATTAGTCCATCAGCAACCCTATCAACATAAGATTATTTTAATCTATGAATACCAAGCAAGTGAATCTCTGAAAGGCAAGAGACATCTGCTGGAACATTCCGCATACCACAAGAGCATCAGTGAGCATGCTTACCTAATGAAAAGTGATTCAGTCAGTTTTACCTGAACACAGAACAGCAATATTCTAAGATGAGTCATGCCTGGAATGTCTCTACAAGTAGTCTTTCTCAGTTACCAAAATTAAGGCAATAATCTGTTCCTGTGATGGAGAAGAGGATTTGAGGAAGGAAGAGGGGTAGAACCCTAAAGGGCCTTGCTCTCAGAAAAGTAAGGAATGCAATCACTTACGGTTCTTTACGTAGGAAAGAAAAATCTGGAGAAAGAACAAAATTTAGATCTAAAATAATAACACATAGCTGAGATTAACATGCACTCCTTTAAAAACAGGATGGGCCGATACTCAAAAATACAAAACCAAACTATTCCACTTGGTGATTTACCACCATGAGCTCGTCAGTTAGACTCTCTGAGCTTCAGTTACATCATAAAAATGTGCATATTAAATGTGCTGGTGTACTTCATCAGATTGTCAGTCATTAAAATATCACTACTAGGCAATGGTGGACAAAGTAGGGAGAAGGAGAAAGTCACATAAAGATAGAGGTATAACTTGTTAAAATCTTTTATCTCTTAAAAACAACAAGGTTTATGTCTTTTGATGCTAATATATAACTATAATAAATCTCACTTATGGAAATAAAAAATGTGCACATATGGATGAATCTACAAATGTACCTGTGTACCTATGTATCTATATTTATAGTATATACAGAGTCTATATGTATGCATTTATATAGACACACATAAATAAACACATGTAAAAATAGATGCCGTTCCACATATTGTGCACACATGCATATAAATGTATATCCCCTATATGTATGCATACACACAGATTCGGGAAGATGCTGGAAACTTTTTTTTTATATTATATGTGTATATATATATATAT
>ML110495.1:67149-77795 GCA_003697995.1 Taxidea taxus jeffersonii
GGAGGGCACTTGTGAGGAGCAATGGGTGTTGTGTGGAAGGGCTGAGTCACTGTATTGTCCCCTGAAACTAACACTACACTGTACCTTAGCTAGCGGCGATTGAAGTAAAAACTTAAAAAAAAAGGAAAAAGACAAAACGGTGCCCCCCTTCCCAGTGCCTGTGGGTGGTAGGAACCTAGCAACAGCCAGCAATGGCTTGATCACATTGACCAACCTAGTACTTCTCCAGCACTTAAAAACTCTCCTGCTTTTTCTCTTAGCCGAGTTAAGTTCAAACTCTTTCCTGTTTCAATAGTCTTGCCTCCTATTGCAAATAGCTTTGAATAAAATCTTCCTGGACCGTTCTCTCTATCTGGAATAAATTCTCTTTGACAAGAGTATATACAGTGGACTGTTTAGTGCTGCTCTTCACTTAGGGTTGAGAACAGTCATGTTCTCTAATTTCCCTCTTCCAAGTGGCCTCTCTCCCCTGCTGTGGGCTCTCAGCCTCAGACTCTCTCTCTATTTCTCAATAAGAATTTCTGTTTTCTTTTTCTGGATTTCTTTCTGAAAAAAGAACAGCAACTCTACTCTCTTAGAACATCTGAATTACAGTTTACTTACATGGTTTATAGACAACATATTATCACCTTGTTAATATTTCTACAAACTTTTTTTTTTAAGATTTCATTTATTTATTTGACAGAGATCACGAGTAGACAGAGAGGCAGGCAGAGAGAGAGAGGAGGAAGCACGCTCCCCGTGGAGCAGAGAGCACGATGCGGGGCTTGATCCCAGGACTCTGAGATCATGACCTGAGCCAAAGGCAGAGGCTCAACCCACTGAGCCACCCAGAGGCTCAACCCAGGCGCCCCACAAACTTATTTTTTTTAAAGATTTATTTGAGAGAGAGAAAGAAAGAGAGAGAGAGGTGGGGGCGGGGTAGAGCGAGGGAGAGAATCTCAAGCAGACTTCCCTGTTGAGCAGGGAGCCAGACACAGGGCTCCATCTCACCATCCCTGAGATCAGGACCTGAGCTGAATTCAAGAGTTGGATGCTTTACCTGATTGAGCTACCCAGGCATCCCTATAAACTTATTTTTTAGGGAAATTGCTCCCTGACATCAACCTAACTTTGTGATTTGATCATAACACAGACATAAAATTGGTGTGATTTTTGCTTGTATGTTTGTTTCCTACCAAGCTGCACCCTACTCTGGAACTCCAACAGCTCTTAACACTCCTCTCCAGAGATCAGCATTTCCCAGAAGGCATTTATTGGGTATTTCTCACAACTGTCTATGGGTAAGTATTGGCAGATGTTAAATAATGTTCTTTAGCCAGTTTTATCCACTCCTCAAGGTACACACTAAAATCGGTAGGCCTTAGCATTTTGGTAGAGGTGTAAGGGAGCTTGTGTTTTGGGAGAATATTTTATGTTTAGAATGACAGTTCACTAGTGATCTTTATATCAAAACAAAATATTTTGAACAGAATAAATGAGAAAATAAAATAATTCTGTTGCCAGATTTCAGCCATAAAACCAGTTTCAAGAATAAAGTCAAATATATTTTGTTCTGTTCTGTTTTGTTTTGTTTCAAATAGGTGGTCTGGGTTTCTAAAAATCAGCCAAAATTTGGCCTAAGGAATTGTTTTTAAGGTTTGGTCCCATGGCCTTCATATCAAAATCACATGGATACTTGTTAAACACGCAGGTCTCAGAGCCTCACCCTGGACTGAATGGATAGGAATCCTTGCCTAAGATTCTGCACATTTTATGTGCATGCAAGGCAATTTCTAAGCTTGCTGATATCTGAGAACCTCAGCCTTAGGCGTCTCCAAATTGTGATAAAGGTGTGCCTTTGTCTGAAACACAACTATCTAAGAACAGAGCATGGCAAGCTGTTTTGAAAGACCAGGTACACTTCTAAAGAGTGCTGTGTTGTTTTTTTTCCCTCTGGTCCTACAATTAAAATATTAAAGCAGGAGTTCCTGCTTATTCTAGTACTCTAGTACCCTAGTATCTCTCTGTTCTAGTATTCTTTATTCTGGTGGGAAAATACAAGTGGAAGAGAAACCCAAAAGAACAGAAAACAAAAATAGAAAACAAAAAACCCTCACAAATATACTTATGTTAAAGTATGATAAATGTGTCATCTCAAATTTGTCATCTCAAATGTGTCATCTCAAGTTTAAAATGCTATATGCAATTTGACATATATGAGGGGAAAATAAAATTACATTTCATGTTAAAATAATAATTTCCAGGTTTATTGAAGATTTCAAAGTTTAGAACTAAACAATAAAAAGAGATGCTATAAAATAGAAACAAGAGAGATTGCCATAGGATAATTTTTTTTTTTTTAATTTGACAGAGATCACAATTAGGCAGAGAGGCAGGCAGAGAGATAGGGAAGCAGGCTCCCCGCTGAGCAGAGAGCCCGATGCGGGGCTCAATCCCAGGACCCTGAGATCATGACCTGAGCCGAAGGCAGAGGCTTAACCCATTGAGCCACCCAGGCGCCCCACCATAGGATAATATTAAGTGATTATAGAGTAGAAAAAAATATAACCAAGGGAAAACATGACAGGGAAAATTCTGACCACGTACCCAAATCCTTTATGACTAAAATGTAACAACAAACTAATAAATAAGTAAGAAACAGTGACCAAACTGTAAAGAAGATAAAAACAAAGGGAAACAGGGAAAAATAAGTGTGTGCCATGTATTAACTTGCTTGTCTCAATCGTCACTCTTCTAAGCAGTTCACAGCAACGTACCTTGACTCTTGCCAACAATCCCAGTGCCCGAGTCACAGAGGGGACAGCCTGAGTCCCAGAGTTTTCTCCCATGACCATGAACCCAAGTAGAAGAGGTGAGGCAGCCTGGGTGCACAGAGCATTTATTGTAATTTTTACATCTATTAACCACGATCTTGAGGAAGTCTAGAACATATAGCTTAGCACAGCATCTTTTATTTTCAATCTCAAATATTTTTGCTCCACAAAACTCACTGAAATACGTCCTAAAGGCGCTCTGTGCAAATGCATTTAATCTTAACCTTATTTGCATGTCATTGCCATCATCATGAGGATGAGATTTCATGACCAGGCCAGCCACATCTGAGGCCTCACAATTTAATCCTGTGGAATCCTGTTCCCACTTGACTAAAATCCTATTATGTCCTTAGTTGATCTGCAAGCTTAATTGGGTCTTAGTCTTTATCTCCTTTCTGTCAGCCAATTATTCTTTTTCCTTATCTTGCCAACCAGGATAATTTCAGCACAAATCTTAAACCTTCCGAGTATTTATGTCCCTGTGATCTCTGCCAAACTGTTAGAAGCATTTTCAAAATCAATTGTAATTTACAGTAGCTATAGCCTACATATATTTCACCATATATGCACTCTCTAATATTCTTATTTACTTTGTCACATCCTGTCAATTAAAGTGTTAATATCACTGATTTTAAAAAAGTTCTCACCCTAAAGAAAAGCAAACACTACAATGTAAATTTCAGCTCAGGAGAGGAATGTGCAGTTCACAAGAGAAGAATGGCAATGACTAATAAAGATAGAAAATATTTTATCTCCTCACTGCTCAAGGAAATTAAAATAAAAAGAACAGTGAGTTTGGGAGAAACACAAACATTTAGTCTGTAACAAGAGCAATTTAGTCTTAACTATCAAGATCATTAAAGAAAATGCCCATTAAATCAGAAACTCCAAGTCCTGGAAGTTATTCTCAGGAAATAAACACAGATCTACACAAAATTTTATGTGGAAAGTTTCTTATGACAGTATTGCTTATAACAGGAAAAAAAGGACCATGAATACCCATTCAGTTGATGATTGAGTAAATAAAGGAAGAAACTGGATACAATTATTTAAAACATACTCTCAAAAATATTTAGGGAATTGGGGAAATGCTTATAATCAACTAAAATGAGAAAAGCACAAATTACATATCTATATAAGCAATATAACTCAATTAAAATACTTATACGTGTATATCTATATTTATGCACTTTATATTTAAATATGTAATTATGTTACATATCATCTTAACTGTGTAAAAATACAATTGAAAATGCAAAGATACATGTTTTGTATATTGTCTCATTTTTTTTAAGATTTTATTTATTTATTTGACAGACAGAGATCACAAGTAGGCAGAGAGACAGGCAGACAGAGGGGGGAGAGCAGGCTCCCTGCTGAGCAGAGAGCCCATGCCCTGCTTGATCCCAGAACCCTGGGACCACGACCTGAGCTGAAGGCAGAGGCTTTAACCCACTGAGCTGCCCAGGCGCCCCTATTGTCTCATATTTTACCTATTATGTAATTTAATAAGCATAAATATATGAGTATATACATATATGTGTGCACCTTTACATGACCGATGAGATAATACACATAAAAATTAACAGAGGAGTTCGATGGGTGACTTTTTTATTAGCTTTCGGTGTGTTCTAAATCTTCTGTAACGTACATTTCCTCTCTAATAAAAAAACTATGAGGAGGAGCTGAAAACCAAGCCCTCACATCCTCCACCACATCACAAATCCATCTGGCCCGGCACTCACAGACAGGAGGATGGCGGTGGGGCGTGGGGCCGTGAGAGCCGAGGCAGCCGGCCACAAGGTGAGCCAGGGACAAGTGACAAGTGACAGCGCACTGGAGCAGAGCAGAGGTAAGGCCACACCTCCTGCACCAGCATACGAGCAAATATGAAAATCTCACGCACGAGGCGAAAGACAAGAATGTGGCCCATATTCACCTAGGACTTTGAGAGAAGGGAGTTCTGGAAAACTAAGTTCTGGAACTTAGAAGGGAGTTCTGGAAAAGCTAAGCTCGCTTAGCTAAGCTGCCACAGGACAAATCTACATCAACCAAGGTGGCTTGGCCCCCAAAGAGCTTGCTTTTCAAACAAAGGCTCTGTGAGTGAGAAGCTGGAAGCAATACCTCAGCTGTTGAAGGCCTTGCCCTTGACCTGGAACGGAGAAGTCCCTGTTACTTCCTCAGCACTTGATTCCCTTAGCCAAGTTCATTTGCTTTACTCTCAAGTGTAACAGAAATCCTTCCAGACGTGTAAAATAAGAGCTGCCACCCATCTTACTCCCAGGATTTAGTGAAGGAAACCAAACTCCATTTCCCTTACTCTTGAAAGAGGGACTTTTAAAATTTTTTACTTGGCAGAAGAACGAACATTTACTAACATATTTATTAGATGTGAAGGTATTGCTTCCAACTTTCCCTCACAGGTCTTAACTGGAAAACAAATAAACTGCCACAGACTTAAGACCAAAATAGTTAAATTACTTTATCTTCTCTTCTGAGAACCATGTGCCCCATCTGAAATGTGCACTGCAACTGGCTCCAACAAATTACATTTGGGAGAAGTTCCAATGTCCTGCATCTCCAGGCAGATGCCTTAAACTTTTGCTTAAGTGGCCAAGTTATAAATTAAAAAAACACACACACAAGCAAACATGCAAGTATATTTCTGCTGTACATTGACTGTAGTGCCCATTTCTTATTATTTGTTCATTTGGTGCTTCTAGCATTTGAAGCATCTTGGTGAAAGGCCATCATTTACTTCAAAGCCAATCAAGAAAATCCCCTTCTGGAGGGACTTTCAAAATGGGATGCAACACAGGATAACCACAATAATTCTCACAAGGGCAAAAAAAACCCACGCATTAGCACATGCATACTGCTTGATTTGCCTTCACTGACATCTCCCTGTAGAACTTTTGTCTTTTGAGATTCATGAAGATATAAATACGGATTCTGTTTATAAAAACATTTTTAAAGTAATAAAATAAACTAAAAACTATGACATTTGGAGGAGAGCTGGAGTTAAATAAAACAAAGGGATTTGAAAATATTGCTTAAGGGCGGTAAAGATTACTTCTAAATCAATTACCGTGTGTTGTGATTTTCTTCTGCAAAATAACAATAACTGGGTTATGTGGGACACGTATTAAATGAGTCTCTGAAATATTGCAGCAAAATTCCTGAGTAGAAAAAGGTTAAAACAGAGAGGCAACTGGAGAGAAAACATTTCAGATAGAAAAATGTGAGGTATATGAAAACACTAAATCTACAAGTTACATTCATTTCACATGTCAAATTCTAGGAGATGTGACTCTGGTGCTCTCAGCCTTTTAAAAAAAAGAGTGTCATGCCTGTCAATTTGAAACATTTTTTCCAATTAATTGATTTTCCAACAGGCCATTATCTTCTCCCAAATAACATACTATCTCAATAAGAAACAGGCTATTAAAAAATAATGTATGTGGTCATCAACACAGAGAAATACCAAAAAACTTAAGGAAAAGGAAGAGTAATTTTTTTTCTTTAAGTTCCCATCACCAACTAAAAAGACCATGACCTCTCTCTTCTGTATTCATACGTTAAAACCTGCTGTGTAATTAGCATACATGAGGGGCCTGCATGTTTCACTCCTGGCTTTGTCAGCTAGTTAATAGGTCAATGCCCTTAGACAAAAGTAAACTGAGCAGAGATGCATCACCTCTGAGAAAATCCCCTTACTTCTCACTTTGAGATAATTTTGTCTTAGTTTTTGTATTTTGGTATTGAGTGTCTGAAAATTAAAAAAAATATATATAGCATCCTTTACATTTTAGAAATTGGATTAGTTTTGATCCGTGAAGGCTCCAATGATAAACAAACTTGAGGTTCTATGTGTTTAAATGAAATATGGCAAATTGTTTCACCTCCTCAAAGTCCATTGCTGTACTCTGAAAGCATTTCCTTCCCCAAACTGAGGATGAATTTTGCAAACCCCTGAAAATGATGAACTCAGGTTTCGTGGAATCCCTAGCGTTACAACAGTTTTCTTAGGTTCACAGTGGCTGGTGCCGTGTTCTTCCATCTTCCTTGCTTGTGGCTCTTGATGTATATATACACAGAATGAAATCCGACAAAGACAAAGACGAAGCAAAATGCCAGCTCAGTAGATGTTCCATTCGTTACCTAGTCTCAGAGGTATCATATTTCTTCTGTCAGTAGCCCAGATTTTTTTTTTTTAAGATTTTATTTATTTATTTGACAGAGAGAGAGATCACAAGTAGGCAAAGAGGCAGGCAGAGAGAGGAGGAAGCAGGCTCCCTGCCGAGCAGAGAGCCCGACGCGGGGCTCGATCCCAGGACCCTGAAATCATGACCTGAGCCGAAGGCAGAGGCTTTAACCCACTGAGCCACCCAGGCGCCCCAGTAGCCCAGATTTTCAAGCCTACAATCTAGACATACTTGGATAAAACACTATTATATGAGCCCACAGAACTAAGTAAATTCACTTCCTTGTAGAATAACTAGTTGGACCTTGAAGTTTAACCTAGCCTCAATTGCTATACAATTTCCTATAAAACTGGACTCTCTCTTAATGAGGAAACATGGTTCTGACCAGATGTGCTTCATTGGCTAGTTTAGGGGCCCAGCCTGTATTTCCTGCTGACATGGGGTTTCCTGGAGACTATATTGGTAGGTAGAACCTGCTCTTGATAAGACTTTAAAGGAAGGGATCCATGTTGCCTTTTCTATTCTTGGTCCCAGTCAAATCTAGCTACCTTCCATGCACCCATTAAATAGACCGGAGCAGAATGCCTACATACCAATGTGCTACAGCCACAACCCAAAGAGGTCTACCATGCTCTGTGCTTCTCTTTAGTTTTGAGTGGTGTGAGCTACAGTAACCTGTCCTTATCTGGGAAGGAAAGTCCCAACATGACCAACCCCACTGAATTCTTAAAAACCTCACTTATGTGGCAGGACCTTGAATTATCACGAAGTTTGTTTCCTCCCCTCGATAGTGCATTTATCAAGACCATCATCATCCTTGCCATTTCTTCTTGCCCATCCACTCTGTTTAGCCTGGCATGGTGTCTACTAACATAATGGACCCAGGAGACATTCTGCAGAATGTCTGGATGGTCCAGGTGCCTTTGAACTATATTGTAACAGAGGGAAAGAGAGTTAACGTAGTCTTGGGGCAAGAGTGAAATATATACTTTTAAAGGCTCTCACCTTCATTACTCAGGTTCCCCCTTTCAAGTTTTCAGGGTCGTGACACTGGTGTGGGGGCTTGGCTGACGCTGAGATTTCAACCGCCTCTGAAGTTCTACTACCCTCCGATGAGATCCTAAACCTCCCTCAAAATTAGGCCCTAAGTGTTCCTCTACTCTGTTAGCCTTCTGGCTGCAAGATACTAGGGTTTTTTATTAAATATTATCAAGATTATCTGGCTTTCACATTTTGCTTTAAACTATTGATCAATCACTCTGAGCCAGTGACTATCTTTCTCCAACAAAGAGTCAAAGCCTCAGCAGCTGTCACTTGGTTCCATAATCCTTAAGAGACCATTTCTCTCACATTTTCCCAGTGCCAGAGACACTGTAGCAGCCAGTGCACCAAACTCACCCACCTCGGTTTCTACCAGTTTCCACCAGTCCACTTTTGAACAACTGCACTGTTATGGTGCGTTCTGGGCTATCAGTACTTCATCTACTATCAGTGATCTGCTCCTCCTTGCCCGCCAACTGGAGAGCAGTCCATCTCCATTTTCCTGTTTTGAGTCTGCTGCCTAGGACCACTTCTGATACCAGTTGTCTTGGAGCAAGTTCCCTGGAAATAAACACTGAGATGGAGAATTCCATCCAGGTTGCTAGGAGATGTTTTTGTGGAATATACCACGAAGGAATTGAGAAAGTCACATCATGAAGAGGGAGAAATTTGCAATGTCATTACAACTGAAGCTTAAGATGCCGCACAAGGAAACTGGGAGCTGGGATGGCGCTTCAAATACCCCTAAGTGAGCAAAAGGGCCAGGCCTTTTCCCCACTATCAACCAGTCATCGACCACAGGCTACCCCAGTGAGGCGACACCCATTTTAGGGAAGTAGGTGTCCCTTACTGAGGTGTTTCTACTAAGAGGCTCAGTGCTGAGTGGTCAGCAGCAGATGAAGATGAGCATATCAGCCTTGAAGAGGGTGTCTAGACAGAGGCCTCAGTATCCACTGCTCTGCGGTAATGCCACGGAATATCACAAAACCACAGATTATCATGTAGGACTCTGTGAGTAGAGACGTGGATTCTGAGTTATGGTTTCACTGTGCGGCTAAAATGTAACAGACCTTAGAGGAAGCAGGGTAATACAGATTCATGGAAACTTTTGTAGGTCTTGAGACCAAGAATTATGTATCGTCACAAACCAGCGGATCCCTTTGTCTCTGGATGAATGACTAGCACGACCAGAACTGGCGTTTGTTTATATGAGACACTGCCAAGATTCTGAAGTCAAATTTCTCATCGTACATCAATAGGAAGGAGAAAAGACCTCTTTGTGTAAGTTGAGATTTTTACAAACTCTTCTGTGAGCTGTAAAACACAGCTCTGTGTGATCGAGTTCAGAAAAATCGGGCCCAGGGGAATGGAAGTTGCTACTGGATTGATTTAGAGTGAAGCCTTACAGAGGCAACTTTGACTTCACAGGAGACCAGAGGGACTTACAGACTTTTCACTGTTAGTGAAACTAATTTGGGAGGATGAATAGAAGGAGGTCACATTGACTGCCTTGGAGAATAAAACCAAAGAGAGGAGCTGGGTAGATCGGGAGGATTCTGTTGAGATGCAGAAGCTGGTGCGGCAGCTGTGAATCAGCTCCCAGGACACAGCTTCCTGGGAGGCAGGGACCAGCAGGCCCCCCATCTCTTGTGAAAAAGCTTCCCAGACGAAGCTCTGGTTGGAAACTATTACCCAAAGGATGTGTCCAACCTTATGGGATTTGGGATGTATGTCAAAAATGCCTAACTGATTCTGCTATGGGAAAGACCACACATGGAAATCACCAGAGTGTAGGACTAGGGGATGTGGAAGAGAATGTAGTAATAAAGAAGTCCTGGCTAGAATGATTCACTAGTCTGGACCCGAGAAAGTAAAAGCTTGGGAAAGATAACCCCACACTTTGCAGAAGACCAAATTCTTAAAAAGAAGGCTAAAAGGGGCAAGAAGTCCTACTAATGATAACTCTTCAAGTACTATGGATGCCAAAGACATGGAGGTGAGTCCCAGCTCTTAGGATAGAGAAGACAGTCAAGAACTCTGGAAATGCTGCCTACTTTCTTAGTTCCATCTGACATTAATGTTAAAATTGACAGTGTCGGGGGCTCTGGGGTGGGGCAGTCAGTTGAGTGTCCAAATTTTGATCTCAGCTCAGGTCTTGATCTCAGGGTCATGAGTTCAAGCCCCACAGTGGCCTCCACACTAGGCATGTTGCCTACTTAAAAAAAAAAAAAAAATGGCAATGTCTAATCATTCTGCAATTCTCCAAGACCCACAGGAACTGATAAGGAGTCCCTGCTGATGAAACTGATGTTATAGGGAGTGCCCCGAGGGGAGAGCTCCCTCTGCATCCGAGCCAGGTGGGTGATCAGACAACCTGGTGCCACACCGTGCTGGGGCCGAAGTGCTTCTTGGTTCTCTTCTCATGCACCACCAGGAGTATTTGTGCTTTAGTATGGCTTTTTTCAAGTCTTTATTTCTTTTCAACTTTTTTTAATCCATTTTTTTCTTAACTTTGTCCTTGACTTCTATGACAGCCTCTCCATCTATCACCTCTTCATTATTTTGATCATTGCATCTACCTTCA
>ML110496.1:0-17321 GCA_003697995.1 Taxidea taxus jeffersonii
GTGTGTAGAACAGGTATTGTGATAGCATTTGTATATATTAACTTCCTGCTGTTTTTAACTAGTGGGATGTGAGAAAGGCTTTATTGGATTAATTGAATTTGGAAGGCCCTTTAAGGAATTACTCTTATTCTATTAGTAGAGAGCTCAGGCTGGGGTGATATGGGAACCCATGCTCTGCTTACAGTTCTGAGCCAACTGATGCTCTGGCTGAAATGAAAAAGAAATAGGGAAGATTTTGTTTCTTGGAACAAAATGTACAATAGCTAGGGATGTTAATTTGGAAACCTCAGTTTCTCTTTGAGAATTTGGTAATGAGATGAAGTTCTTATTGCTCAAATCTGAGACATTTAATATTGTTTTAGTTTTTCAGAGTTTTTTTTTGGGATAATCTATGACATTTGATGTCATTATCTATATATTGGTAATGTGAATGGGAATAACCGAATAACAAGAGGACATTTGGTCTAGAATATACTATGAATTACTCTTCTTATGCATTTGAGCATTTTATAGAAAAAAACTAAATTGCTTGATCTCAGGAATATATACAGAGAAACAGGTTGGTTGACATGGGGAGCACTATCACATGAAGATGGGAGGCTGGTTTCTTCCTCCAAGGACAGTAGCCAATCTGCCTTCAGGTGGCATGTAATAAAGATTTAAAAATGGTTAAACATTTTTCCCACATTACAAGTTTGATCATAAACCATATCAAGTTTGAGTTACATACCACCTTTTGATTTAGGCAGAACAATGGTAGCTACCCTTTACTTCCAAAAAAAGAAAACTAAGACATAAGGAGTAAGGATTTTTCAGAAGACATGTATCTGCTTTATGCCCTATAAATTATTTGTTATTGATATTTCTAAATTAGACTATCTGATGGGAGATGGACTAGGAAAAGAGATCTTAGGATGGGATTGGAATCAACATGGGTGCACAGGCCAAATGTTCAGTTATAAAATTCTGTGTGGTGTATCTATTTTTAACTTGGCATGCATTTATAGGATGCAATAGCTACAATGCATATTCTGGAGTCCTACTACACATAGGACATTGTACTAAGTATTGAGAAATATACTGAGACAGAGATCAGTCCTTGTCTTCTAGAGTTCACCATCTAGTTAAAGCCATAAGACAAAGACGTTATGACAAAAAGTCACATGTGTTCACTGCCATAAGAAAGGCCTAAAGAATTATAGGTCTTCTGATTATGGAGTATGAAAACTTCTAACCTGAGGTGACCAGAGCAAGTTTTATGATAGTTAATCCTCCTGAAACTTTCTTATTCCCATCCATGTGGGCTTCAAATATGGTCACCAACTGCCGACATTGTTTGGCCTCCTGAAAATTATTCCAAGATTTATTTAGTTGCTAGTTTCCCTTATGCAAGCATATGCTCATTCATTCATTCAACAAACATAATTTTGAGGATCTAAATGGCTTAGAATATGGAGACACAGCCAGCATCACCATTACCACAACAACACAGTCCGTCTGTGTCAAAGAGCTCATTGAGGAATAAAAACACTCCTCCTTCCAAAAAAATCAGTGTTATTAACCCAGAGTTTAGCAAGATCTGTGAGAAAGATAAGAACAGTGTATTCTGCATTCACATCATATGGACACCCAGGCTGATTTGGGAGGCCAGGAAAGTCTTCCAAAGAAAAGTGATATCTAGGTTTAGGCCTGAAAGACAAATGAGGGTTAGTTGATAAATGGGCCTGGAGAGGATGGAGTGTTAGGAAGGTTCAAGGGATTTTGCCTAAATTATAGCAGAAAAGGTAAACCTGGTCAACCTTGCTGCTGTGGGTTGAGTGATTTCAGGGTTTTGAAAATTTTCTGAATTTTCCCCCATCACACATAATCCCCATCAGAGCCCAGGTCTTATTGGGATCTTTTCAGTTTCAAATGATTGTGGCAAGAATAGGAAAACCTGTGAATAGTGACACATTTATTCTATAATAGCAAAGGAAGACACTTGTAGAAATGCTCAAGGTAAATTATTAGACCATACAGTACAGTATGAGCAAAAATATTTTATCCCAGAGTGAGGTAGGTGACAGTAAAGACACAGATCTATAAATTTTTATTGTCTTAGAGGATGAAGTCATAGAATTGTAGGAAGACTTTAATTATGAGTTGATTCTGTCAGTTAGATAGAAAACCCTGAGAATGTGTGGATCTTAGTGCCTGAAAAATCTCTTTAAATAGGAGGGATAATCTAATTTAGGTATCAGCCCTCATGGCAAAGATAACACTCTGAGTTTACCACACAATTTTCTCTTCCTGGACTTGCTCAGACTACACTTCTTAGCCCCTTTGAGGTTAGATTAGGACTGAGTTTTATTGGACTGAGTCTTGTCCAGTGGAATGTGAGCAAAAGAGATGTAACCTCTAAGCTTGACCTTTAAAAATAGCTCCTATATTCTATTTCCCTTTCTCTTCTTATGTTGAGTCTGGAAGACAATATACTTACTGTAGCTAAAAAGTAGAAGCAACTTGAATCATCGAATGAGGGCTTAGAAGAACTACCAAGTACAGCCAACCTCCATCAGGCTGTAATGTGAGCAAGAAGTGAATGTTTGTTGTGTTAAACCATTGATACATCGATAATTTTTTTATTGAAGCAGAGCCTTGTCTATTCTGATGAATATAACTAACCCTCCTTGTAGAGGTCTTCCCATGCCTGCCTTTGTATTTCATGGGGGTCATTTACGACACTAAGGTTTGGTAACTCCTTCGGCATAGGAAATTAGAAAGCAGGAATCAAGGAAATTTGTTTTTTTAGTTTGTGTGGGGAAAGTCGTGAACTGATATGGAATTTTTCAAGATAGGCCAAATGAAGGTTTGAGGATTAAAAGTATGAAATTAATTTTGGACATGTTAGATTAGAAGAGTTTTTACTTTCATGGATATCATGGATGATCTCCTAAATCTCCTTGAGGGCAAGTATTGTGGTCTTACATGTTTAATTCCCTGTAGTATCTAGTATCTATATACCATTTATATTTGTTGATGGGTTCCCTGGATCAGCTGAATTCTGGAGGAAATTTTCTGACTCCTTGAATCAATGAATTCCTCTGAGAGCTGTGTATATATATGTATTCTTTTTGTGACTGGAATTGTCTTGAGTTGTCTACACACTCAAAGGAAGTCACGTGTTTAAATCACAATAACATATTTATGCTGCTTTACTTCTTGGCTTCCCCTTCCCCCCAAATCTCCATTTTCTTGAGCAGTTTTAAGCAGCATGCTGTCACTCTTTGTAAAGATATTTCTCATTAGGTAGATTGTAAAAGCCAGCACCGAATGTCAAATCCAAGTTTGTTGCACAAGCAATTTGGAAGGTCAGAATGATCTCCACAAGATGCATACCAGCAGCTAACTCAATTTTTGATTTCCCCAAATGACTTTTCTTGTGAAATCTGGTTTTCACATCTTCCCATGCTTTTCCCTAATGGCCTGCTTTTATATTAGAAAAATAACCAAGAGGAAGTATTTTAGAAAGGCTATTGTTTTTATTTTTCTTTGAAATCTCTTAGATTATGCCTTTGTATTTTTTCCTAGAAGACTGTTTTGCATAGAGGAGGTACTACCTAAGTATTTGTCGATGGTTTCAAGATACTGGTTTGAGCTGGAAGGAAATGCAGGGATCATCTAGTCCAATCCTCTCCCTTTACGGATGAGAAATTGAAAGCCTAGAGAACTGAAATGTTTTGGCCAAGGTTGCACAGCTGATCAAGTGCAGACCTGCTGCTATTACTAATGATGCTACTCCTTTCATTATGTGCATAACAAAGCCATCATTTATCTCATCTGTGAGGTAGGAAACACAGGTATAATCAACACTTCTGGTTTTTTAACAAAGAAGGAAGTTGAGGCTCAGGAAAACCAAATCAAACAGTTGAACAATCTTGTTCATTTATTCCACAAATTTTGACTGAGCCCCTATTATGGGCCCGGCTCTGCTCCAGCTTTGTTCTAAGTATGAACAAAACAGAGTTTCTGCCCTCTTTTTATCAGGGACAAAAAAAGAAGAAAACACTATAATAAATAATAGCTGGAACTAGCCAACTGGCCTCCTGACTCCAATCGCTGGTGGTTTTTCTTTTTATCCTTGTTAATTAATTAAAACCAATGAAATTTCTGATTGATTGATTGATTGATTGTTCTCTCGTACTAAGGAAAAGTAACCCCATTAAAGGATTTCTCCTGCGAAGAATGCAAAGCATTTTAGGTGCAGCAATAATAGGAGGGCTTCAGAGAGTTATATAATTTTATGTGCTCGAGAGAATATGGGGAAATAGCAGTCCATGTTCTCATTCTCTCCAGTTTTGAGATTTATGATTGGTCTGTTACAATAATAATAACAACTGAATATTGGCACAAGAAATATATTTGATTCAGTGGGTAACAGTTGACAGCCTTAACTTGTGAAATGTAGCAAAGTTCTTGCAGGAAGCTGCAGCAGAATATGTAATACACAAGAAGGTATTCAGGGAACAGGGAAATAAAATCAAAGGAACCTGCTACCCAATCTGTTTCATTAAATATGAAAATTAAAATGCCTTAACAAAATGCTTTCTCTTCCTCTCTCCTCCCAACAAACAAAAGCTTTGGTAGGCAGCCTGAAATTGCTCATCAAGGAAAAAGACCAGACTGATTCTAAATGGCTTCTTTTGAATGAAGCAATTAATGCTAAAAGGAACATGTTGTCTCAGCATTTGAAAGGTAAAACATTCATTGTACTTCCTGGCACTCTATCAAGCCTCTCCTTGGCCTAAGTCAGTAGATAAGTGGTTTGCTGCTTGTGCTCTTGACCTCTGGTAATCAGAAGGATCTGGCTGATTAGCTTGACAGCAGTGAGTCTCCTTGGGACTAGGAATGTGTCCGAGAACTATATTCCTGGTTTCGTCTTTCTCAGACCCTGACTTGCTGGCTTTTGCAGGTCTGTTAAGGCTGGCATCCCCTCCATTTACAAAATAGAGATGGTACCTTATGATTGTTAGGTTCTGAAATGCAGAAGAGTAATGCAACAGCGTATTATCTTAATTGCATTTGTTCTCGTGAGTCAGCTTTTTCAAGAACGTTACCTTCTTAAACACTTCATTTGCTCACTCACTAACTCATGCATTTATTCAGAACACATTAATTAATGAGGTCTGTGTATCTAAGACAGTGGGGAATGTTATGGAGTAGGGACACAGATTAAGACATAGGGCCCATCCTCAGGGAACGCTCAGCTTCCTGTGGAAGGCAGGCAGAGGTTCCATATGACAGTGAAACATGGTGGCTTAGTGGAAGGAGCAGGTGCAAGGCATGCTGGGATTATGAAGAGGTGGTGGGAGCTCTCTCTGCACAGTGAGGACTTTGCACTGGGCTGGAGACGTCGATGGCCGGGAGGACTTGGATTTACTTTTGTGCCAATCCTGACACCTGCTCCCCTCAAGAGGAGATTTCCTCTTTTACTTGTTTCATATGTACATATTTCTTAGAAGAGGTTTTTAGAACAAAGTGCTTTATTTTAAAATACAGATGATCCGTCTGAATGGTCTCTGTTAATTCACTTAATGCTCCCTTAAATAATCCTGGTAGCAAGAGACAATGTCCTCCCCATTTTATATAGGAGGAAAACATTTATCTTAAATAAACATTTGTTATTTCACAGTCAGTGCCAAAAATAATGGTCCTTATTTCTTCCTCCATGAAATCAATCTACTGAAGTATTTTCACATTCAGTTTGGGAAGGTCAGTCATTGGCAGGAAGCAAGACAAATATTTGTGGACTGGCTGAATGATGACAGAGATTAGACCTATCTTTATATAAAATACTCGTTTTAAAGAAATTGTAACATTTTGTTTGTTAGCCTGAAAGTGAAATACACTTTCTACCAAAGCGATAATAGATCTCTGAATGAGATCCTAAGTGATTCACTTTAATTCAGGTTAGTAGGTGGTGATCTTTAAGGTACCTGCCCATGCTTAATTTTGCTTATATTGTTTGTTTTCCAATCTTGGATGGTAAAAGTAGATTTTATTCATTTAATTAATTTTCATATGACATCAGGAAGCTTGCTTATACTCAAACAGAGGTGTTATTTTTTTTTCAACATTTGCATTATGATAATGTGACATAAAAGGGGGAAAACCTGTATTCCTGAGTCAGAGACGGAGGTTCAAATTTTTGTTCTGCTACGAGCCAGCTGTGTAACTGTGGGCACATTTCTTTCTTCTCCTGGTTTCAGTTTTCTCAGGTGTGAAATGGGCTACTAATCCCAGGTAACCTCCCCTCATTGTTGAGGATCAAAAGAAATGATCTAATTAAAAGTGTACTCTGAACTATAAAGTGCTGTAATAGTGAAGGTGCTTATTATTCATTGAGCCCTGGGCCTCTCAAACCATATGATCTTTTTCCAGGGTTGTTTGTTTATGGTCGATTAACACCCCCTGCAAACTGCCTGCTTTTTAAGGTTTGCAGAGGGGGGATTGGCAAAGAAATAAAAAGCTAGAGCTTTTTCATGTAAAGAGGTTTCATGTAAAGTTTCATGTAAAGTTTCTCTCTCACTTAATCCTTCTTTGGATTCCCTATCCATGCGTCTTCTGAATCACAAGGCTCAAATGAAGCAGTACCTTCCAGTCCTACTTGAGGATTCTGGGGGCTTGGGGGCCTCACATTTCAGGGAAGACCATCCAAACTCCCCCTCCCCCCATTTGCAGAATTCTTCATGTCAGATTCCTTTTTTTCTTTTTCCCCCTAGTTAGAGATTTCATTGCCTGCTCAGAAAATGGAGCTTCTGGCTTTTTAGTTTGTTCTGTTAGATTTTGTTTGATTTAAAAAGAAAAAAAAAGTCTTTAGCAATCAGCAAAGTGCTTCTGCAAGAACACCACACTGATGGCAATCCATCTTTCTCGTCTCCTATCAAATTCACTTCCCTGACCAAGTGCAAGGTAGATTTCTCCCCGTCAGCACTATAGGTGTTGCTGTGCCTGAAACAGCTCGGCTCCTTCCCTGAGTTCACAGCATCCTTACAGATAATAAAAATTCTGGAAGCAGGACTTCGCTAGCAGTTTTGGTTTGGGGATGATGCGTGAGATGGAGAGAAGTCCGTTTCGGGTTATGAGGTGCTGACACCAGGAAAACCCCTTGTTCCAGATAAAATATGTCAATTTGACTCAGAAGACACGGGAAGGGTAGAGCTATCCTCTTGTAAGATGGCATGACCTCCTTCTAGTATTATATACATACATATATATATACTGCACCATTCTGCTTTTAGACAGAACTTGAAGGTTATGATCCTGTCTTTCGGTGAGGGACGCTGGTCATGGAAGCAGGCAGTGGCTGGACTTCCAGCATCACCACTTACTAGCTGTATGATAATGGGACCGGTTTGCAATGATTTATAAATACCTGCTTCCTCGCTCCCTGGTATGTTCTGTGGATTAAGTGACAATGCCTGTGTATGATGCTTTCTGATTTTTAAAGCATTTTCAAATGAGTGGCCAGTAGGTCATTTAAAAAACACATGTTTGGGAGGCTTTGATCTGTGTCTGAATCCCACTCCAATTATTTGCTAGCTCTGCAACCTTGGACAGCTCGCTTAAACTTACTGAGCATAGGTCTCCTTGTCTTTCAGATGGGGATGACTATACCGGAGACCAGGCAGAGCAGGCAGGGGGGTCCTGTGTACTGTGGAGGTCCTCGGCGTCATCTGCCTCCAGCCAGCTTCTCTACCTGCAGTGCATGCCCTGCCTGCTCCAGCCCTGCTTTCTGCCCCAACCTGCCCTGCCGGCGCCTGTCCCCTCTGCAGCTTCAGCCACTCATATACCCTGAGTGGTTGCAGATCTGAGCTGCATGGAGACCAGAGCAACCAGGAAGGGCTGCCTTGCACCCGAGCAGCTGCCAGACTGCTCGAAAGATTGCCATGGGGTGGTCCAACACTAGTGCCCCAATTGTGGCCAGACTGGCTGCCTTCTGCACTTGGCATTGCCCTGAGGCACGAGTGGCATCCTTTCAAACCTGGTTAACTCCATCATCCCAATGGCAATGGAAGCTTTCAAGAGGAATGGAGCACACACCCCAGTAAAATCTTTGAGGTGACAACCTTGGACATTGCCAGAGCCAAGACTTTATGATAGAACTGAGGGGTTTGGCTCCTGCTTGCATCAGTGTTCCTATCACTGGTGGCCATGCTGGGAAGACCGTCATCCCCCTGATCTCCCCAAGCACTCTCAAGGCGGACGTTCCTCCAGGACCAGCCGACAGCTGTCACTGGGAAGATTCAGGAAGCCCACGTGGAAGAGGTGAAGGTCTAAGCCAGAGCAGGCCCTGCCGCCCTGTCCATGGCTATATGGGAGCCGGGTTTTTCTTCTCCCTTGTGGAGGCGATGAACAGGAAGGGAGGAGCTGTCCAGTGTTTCTTCATTAAGTCCCAAGAAACAGACGGGGCCTATTTCTCTACACCATTATAGCTGGGGGTGAAGGGCATCCAGAATAATCCAGGCATCGATAAGATCTCCCCTTTCAAAGAGAAGATGATAGTAGAAGCCATCCCTGAGCTGAAGGCCTCCATCAAGAACTGAGAGGAGTTCATGAAATAGATGAAATGAGAGAGCAGCCAGCCAGTGGTCTGTTTCCCTAACTTAGGGAGATATTATGTCCCTGTAAAGCCATCTCCTGTTGCTTTGTGTTTCATTTGCATTAACCATGAGTGTCTTGTTAGGGTCACCTGCCTTTCCAAATCATGGGTGCATCAATAAAAAAAGGCTTTGATTTTCTTTTTCAAAAAAAAAAAAAATGGGACTGACAATACCAAAGTTGTAGGGACATCAGGAAGGAGTAAATGATGCATGTGAGCTGCTTGGCAGGGTACGTAGCGTGTAATATGCGCTGTGTGCATGGTTGCTGGTTTTATCTTTCTTGCTTTCTGCCAAACACTGCGAGGAGAGAACAGCTCTTATTCACATGCTTTCCATTGTGAAAAGGTTGGTAACAGCTGGCCCAGTAGGAATATCTTATAAAGCAAAGCATACGCTTGGAGATTGTGACTACTGTTGGTTAGAATAAAATTGCTTCTACCCTTTGAAGCAGCAAGCATCCTTCCTGAAGGAAGAGGAAGATGCCCTAGGATTTCATGCTTTTGATCGATGGAAACCCTATTATTCTCACTCAGGTGTCCCTAGAGTCCAGAGTTCCATGTCCTACAGAAGAAGATCTTTGCTTTTAATATTTCTTATCTACCTCTGAGGTAGGGAGAAGGGAACATGGGAGTCTTAACCGAAAGGGAAAATGAGGATACCCATGGGAAGTCCTCCTCAGCAGCCAGGAAGGCACTAGCAACAGGAGACCATGACTCAGATGGCCGCTCCATCAGAAACCAGAGTCCCAGAGGGCAGAATGACCGGGACTGGAAGGATCTCAGAAATCATCTGGGTGATTATGTATGGGAATAAGCAGAAGCTATTTGCCAATGGTAAAATTGTAGCTGTGACAGTATGTGCTGTTATCTGTAAACCAAGTGAGTGGGGAATCTGGTCCAGGACTTGGGGCTCTTCCCACCTGATTTAGAAAGTGTCACCTTTGCTTTGGAGGCACTATAGGAAATCTTGACATAAACATGACACAATCCTTACCCTCAAAGCCAAAAAGGAGATAAAATGCAGACACATGTGGCTGTGACCCCAGGTAGAGGTCTTAGGCATTTCTCAAAGTAATGTGGAGAATAAGAAAAACAAAACTTATGCCTGGCTTGGAGAATCAGGGATACAAACTCCCAGAAGAGATGGCCTTCAAGCAGAACCTTGATGACCAGCTGCTCTGCCAAAGAAAGATGTGGATACAATGAATGGCCCTAATACAAAAAGGTGATCATTTCTGGGTGAGGTAGAGAGAGTCTAAGTCATTTTTCTTTCCTCAGCCTCAGTTTCTCATCAAGAAACGGGCATACTTCTTCTATGCGGTCCACTAACATACGGGAAAGCATTGTGCCCAAATGCTTCCTCTTTTTCTCTCATTCCCTCCCCACAGATCCCAAGAGCTGGTCCATCTTCTGTGCTCTCGGTAGTTGTAATATTTTTCCTTTGGCTTAACAATTTACATAACGCTTCGATCACTGGGCTGCTCTAAGGGGTGGGTAGTAAAAATACCCTAAAAATTTAAAAATAAATTTTACACAATTGCAAGTTAGAAAATTCCTCCGAGTCCCACATTCCCTGTGACCTTGCTTTGCCAGAGTCAAACTCCTGTTAGTGACTAAACTTTGTGTCCCCCTCCTGGAGCACCAGCTGAGGCTGTGGCGCTCGGGTGAGATTTTTATGCCAGAGGGTCCTCTGAGTGGAGATCATCAGCACTGTGTAAAAAGAGGCTCCAGGAAGGAAGAAGTGTCTTAAAGAAAGGGACTGACAATTAGAAGTTGGGTAGAAGTAGGATTGCCAGATTTAGTAAATAAAAATATAGGATATCCAGTTGGTTTGAATGTTGATAGTCAAAATATGATTTTTTAAGGTAAGTATGTTTCATTTATTACATGGGATATATTTAGACTAGAATGATTATTTATCTTAGATCCAAATTTAGTGGGGTATCCTCTATTTTATCTGGTAACCCTAAGTGTTTGGGGCAGGAAATAGTAATGGAGCTAAATAATAATAAAAATAATGTATTTTTAAAGAAAGTGTTTATAGTTTTTTTAAAGATTTTATTTATTTATTTGAAAGAGAGAGGGAGAGAGCACAAGGAGGAAAAGTGAAGGGGCAGAGGGAGAAGCAAGCTCCCCAGTGAGCAGGGAGCCCGATGTGGGGCTTGATCCCAGGACCCTGGGATAGTGACCTGAGCTGAAGGTGGACACTTAACCTACTGAGATACCCAGGTGCCCCAGAATTTATAGTTTTAAAAGCACCCTTGGAGGGCATCTAAGTGGCACAGTCTGTTAAGCGTCCGACTTTCGATTTTGGCTCAGGTTGTGCTCTTAGGGTCTTGAGATAGAGCCCAGCATAAGGCTCCATGCTTGGCTTGGAGTCTCCTGAGATTCTCGGTCCCTCTCCCTCTGCCCCTCCTGCTTGTGCACGCTCTTTCTTTCTCTCTCAAATAAATAAATAAATCTTAGAAAGGGGAGGGGGAGCTCAGGTTTCTTTTTTTATTTTGTCCTCACATTAACAAAAGGTAGGTATTTTTCCTCTAGTTTTGAATGTGATGCAAGATAAGGTTCAGAGATGTTCAGTGACTTACCTAAGGACATGCCACAGATGGTGGCAGTGCCAGCCTTCAAGCTCAGGTACTTTTTAAGCTTCTTATTTTGAGATAATTTAAATAAATTTAAATAAATTTAAAACTAGTAGGGTGCTCCTGTATCCCCTTTAGGCAACTCCCCTTTCCATGAACACCTTAAATAGCTATAGAACAATAATCAAATCTAAGGAATTCAATTTGGTATATTACTACCCTCCACTGAAGTATGGACTTTATTCATATTTCATGAAATTTTTCCACTAGTGGCCTTTTTCTTTCCCAGGATCCATTTCTGCTTCCCACATCACTGTCTGTTGTCAGGTTTCCTTAGTCTCCTACCGTCTGGAACGGTTCCTCAGTTTTTCCTGTCTTTCATGATCTTAGTGCTTTTGTCAAATACTGATGAGTTATTTTGTAGGATGTCCTGCAGTTTTGATTTGTCTAATGTTTTCTCAGGATTCTATGGAAGGCACTGGGAAGAAATCTGCAGAGGTGATATGTCCTTCTCAGGCCATGCCATGTTTATTACGTTGACATGTTGTGTTGGTGATATTAATCTTGACCACTTGCTAAAGATGGCATCTGCTGGGTTTCTCCACTCTACAGTTACTGTTTTCCTCTTTGTAATTACTAAATATTTTTAGAGGAAATACTTTGAGACCATACTCAAATCCTGTATCCACTTAAACTTTTATCCACCAATTTTAGCATCTATTGGTAGATCTTGCTTGCTGCCGTCCTTAGTGTGTTCCTTATCCCTTCTACATTAATTAATTGGAATTCCTCCATAGGAAAGACTTGTAGGTTCATCCACTTACCTCGTTTAAGTTCAGTTATTGCAATTCCAAGTTTATTGTTCTTTTCCCTATAAGCACAGGTGAAGGAAAAAGGGAAAGAATTTGGGTTACTATAAAGGTATGATTGTTTCAGATGTGCAGTGGGAAGGAGGTAGGGATAATTTTGTTCACTCCACAAGTATTGATCAAATACTTCTATACAAGGCATTGTATGAGGGCAGTGAAGGAAAGAGAAATGTACAAAAATCCAAAGAAGGCTGATAAATCAAAGATTCATACTTAAGGTACTTTTTATAAAAGGGATAATGAAACTTGTCAACTGAATATTGAACTGAAAAAGTCACATCGATGATTATGACAAGGGTGAGTGTCTCATAAGGCAGTCGGTTATCAAGCCCTCACTGCACAGTCAGCTCTGTGTGGTATAGGACATCTCCAACAAGATGATCATGCTGGGAAGATCCTCGTGCCTTAGTTGGTAGTGTTATGAGCATTTTAGTCTTTTTCTCCTAATTCAGAGAGAAGAACCCAACTAGAAGAGAGCCATTTGACTGCCTTTGGGCCCATGATTCCTCTCCTGCCTGGAAGACAGCACAAGGCTTCAGAGAGTTCAAGCATGCTCCTCATTAGGAAGTGGGAATTAATTTATATATGGTACCTGGGAGAGTTAAACTTCTATTTTTGGTGACTAGAACTGACCATACAGGCCTAAACCCAGTGCCCCAAATATCATCAGATGATAAAGGACTGGCATGACCAAAAGATTTCCAAACTATAGCATATTATTTTAACCAGTAGTCAATAAAGCTAAAGGGCAGCTTTACAGAGAACACTAATTATCCTTTTGTGTGGAGTGTAATGAGATCCAACTAGGGGCAAATATAGATTCTTCTTGTGTGGGTCAATGCTTTATTCTCCTGTCTCCTATCAGAGTAATCATTTGCATATTCAGGCAGAATGTGAATTGTTTAGGACACCCTTGTGAAGAATGCTGATGTGAAGAGAACCTAACTCCATTACACTAATGTCATTAAAAAAGAAATTGTCCAACAGGAGAGCTTATTCTAGCTACAACAGGTTTTCCTTTATATTCTTCTTCAACTTTTCTGCAGTTGATTCAGGTAACAGTTTTTGTTTTAGAAATGAGAAAACTGAGATTCAGTGTCTTTATGTCATTTTTGCCTGCAATAGTGGATCTAGATCTCGGACCCAAATGTTCTGATTCTAGAAAATGTGTTTTTAACTTTACACCATATTGCCTCTGGTTAGTGATATTCTTAAAATTCCTTATAACTGTAAGTAGTATGATCATATGACCCACTTCGCTCAGAATGGTTCAGATTTGTATTTTTTGCTGTGGCATAATTATTGATAGTATGACTTTCTACTCTAAAAAAAAATGTCCTGTCTTAGAGAAGAGAACAACATATCATCACCCTATCCATAGTAAGGTTCAGAGAAATTCTAGCTGGGAATTCATGCAAACTTTAAACATATGTTAAGGAAATCACTAATAAACTTCCTAAGTGTTAATAACTAATTATGCCAGGGGCACCTATCTGGCTTAGTCAGAAGAGCATACAACTCTTGGTCTCAGGATTGTGAGTTCAAACCCCATGTTGGGTATAGAGCTTACTGAAATAAAACATTTTAAAAAAGTGAAATTATGCCATTTAAATATATCATGATGCATTCTGTTGTTGGAATAGTATGCACATATAATACACACACACACATGCCTAATATTTAATGATCTGAGAAAAAAGCTCAAAAAAGACAAAATTGTAATAACTTGATTCAAATTATATGTGTATGTAGTTATTATGTATGTAGTAACAAGATTATAAATGATTTCCTTAAAAAAAAATATGTTTCTGGATTTCCAAATAGCCTAAAGTGAATATGCAAGAATTTTACAACTAAAAATTATCTTTAAAATCTCTCCTTTAGAATGAAGGGATTTCTTTTGACAGGAGAATATAAAGTTGTCACCTTGAAGAAAGTAAGACTGCATAGATAGGAGTCTAGTAGCATAGTAATAATCCTTCTCACAAGTAGAACAGAGCTTTATATCCCAAGAATTTTCTGATCATATTTTCTCGCTTAAACTTCCAAAGAAGGCTGTAGTCAGTAAGTTATGTCCCATTTCACAAGGGAAGCCAAAAATGCAGAGAAGACACTGTATAAGGCATATGTGAGAGCTCCAAGGTTGTCCCAGGTAAGACCTGCCTCCACTGGCTCTTATACTTTTCCTATAAGTGGTGTTTAATGTCAACAGTGAGACCCTGAGCTAACAGGGAGAAGCGAGTCTGTTTGCTCATGCTGCCTGTCTCTTGTGTGGAGTATAGGGAGAACAGGGGGGCATATTGCCATCATGGCATAACAAGGTAAATGAAGAGAAGCTTTTCCTTTATTTAAGCAACCATTTAGCCACTAATTTCAATCCCTAGCCATTCAAAAGAACACTGACTACAACTCTAAGACAGGTTCCAAGCCTGAATTTGTTGTGACTGTGTCTGCCATATGATTTACGGCGCCTTGCTTTTTCCCTCTGGTCCTGGATTTCTCCATCTGCAGAATGAAAACTTGTAACCAGATCACCTCTATGGTTCCCTCTGGCTTTGATAGTATGTGATTCCAGGCTTCTGAGCTTCAGAGGGAAAAAGTGAATTCCAAAGCTGTATTCCAGAAGCACCCTGTCTAACTTAGGCTCCTCTACTTTTCTTTGCATTTGGAATCAGCCCAAAGAAAAGGTCATTTTTGCAGACATCTTGAGGTTGCGCTCCAATGTCCTCATTAAATAACAGGAACCCAGACTGGCAGGCCCAGGAGAATATTCAATCAAGGAGAAAAAGGCCAAGTCATTACCGGAACCCTATCATCAGAGCTGTAAACACAAGCATTCATTCGTGGGCTTTAGCTGAAAGCATGTTCAATCATGCTCTCTCCCTCCTTATACAGGTTCCGTTTGTCAAATGCGTGTGACCATTCCGATAAGTCACCAGGGGTGGGAAGGGAGAAAGAGAAAGAAAGAAAATTACCACCGTAAATAGACTCTGAACATAGAGAGATCAAAATAGACAGGCTCTGGCTTTAGGGGATGAGTCATCGTTGTAGCCCAGACCGCAAAAACAAGCGTGGCTTCTCTCCTTCACAGCAGTCTTCCTGTCTGGAAAGGAAACGCTGCTCTGATTGGAGATATTGGCCATTTTCAGACTTCTAGAGTGGTTTAGGCAACTGAACTTACAAGAAGGGGAACAGGTAAAATGATTTTTCCAAGTGCTTCTCTGGAGAACCGGCTGCCAACTCTTATTTGAAGACGTGTGGAAAATTTCCTCTTCAGCCAACACTGGTTTTTGTTTTGTTTTGTTTTTGTATGATGGTCTTCACTTCTGGTGTGGTGTACATTTTTGTTTTTCTTCAAGTAATAGAAGTTATTTTTCTGAGACTTGGTTTCTGGGCACTGAGCTGAGTGCTCTGAGGAAAGGAGAGATAAGCTGACATGAGGATCATCTAATGAGGAAGTGGACAGGTACACATCAAGATATTATGAAAGGAGATATGTGCTGAAACAGGAAAAGCCCAAGACCATGGGGTGTGAGGGAACCAGCAGTGGGCCCTGATGAATGGTCCACTAGATTGAGAGACTGGTGCAAAGAAGGCCTACGTGTGTTCAGGATTTAGCAATGAGTCTAGGTTGAGCTTGATGCATCGTGCACAGTGAGGGAATAGAAGAAATAAGGCTTGAAGGACAGATTGAGTCCAAATCCGGAAGGAGCTTGAATGCCAAGATGCAGTTTTGGGCCTTGTCCTCTATGCTGTGAAGATGGGGAGGGGAAGCAGCAGAGACACTGTGGGAAAGTAACAATGCCAGCCTCAGGGAGGAAAAGATGGTGAAGCAAGATCAAGGAAGATTGACTAGGGACTCTCGTCACAGTTCAGGAAAGAAAGAAACTGTGGCCTCTGTTGGCATAATAAGAAATATATATTTGGTCTTTGTCCCTGGTTCTTGCAAAGAGTTCTTAAAACTCTTGTAATTTCTTCAGTGATAGGAGTGATAAGAGCATTTTTTAAAAAAAAATTTAACACAGGACTCCTATAAATACCTGGGAATTTCCTGGGTGATAGGATATCTTTTTTTTCCTAATGAGACAACAGGCTTCTGGGGGTCCCTAGATAATTTCAGTATGGGGCTTATCACCAGAAATATCAAGGTATGACTAGAGGGGTGGAACTTTCAGTCCCATCTCCCAATTCCTGGAGAAGGGCAGAGGTAGAGGGGCTGGAGCTTGAGTCAACCACCAATGGCCAATGAGTTAATCAACCATGGCAAGTTCATAAACCACCATATAAGTCCCAAAACATGGGGTTTGGTGAGCTTCTGAGTTGATGAACACTCAGAGGTACAGGAAGGTAGGAAGATAGCATGCTTCTTCCCCCATACACTGCTCTATGCATCTCTTCCATTTGTCTGTTCCTGATTTATAACCTTTATAATAAGTCTGTGATAGTAAAATATTCCCCTGAGTCCCGTGAGATGTTCCAGCAAAGTAGTAAATCTGAGGAGAGGATTGTGGGAACCTGCTGAATTTATAGCCAGTTGGTCAGAAGTACAGGTGGTAAGACGGGCCTCTGAAGTGGGGGCAGATTTGTGGGAAAGAGTTCTTAGCCTGCAGGACCTGCCCTAACTCTACATTAGTTCTAGAAAGCTGGGGAATCAGTTGGTGTGGGAAATCTTCCTACACACATTTGATGTCAGAAGTGTTGTGAGTAAAACCAGCTCATGGCTCCCCACCTAGAACATTCCCTTAGAATGTTCTATATTCTACAGAAAAGGGTAGAATAAATATGTCTGAATTTTTAATCTTGTTAGGGAGGATATCACTCTAAAAATGTTCACCATCATAATGTGTGTGAAATCATCGAGGGATCAGGGAGACAGCTGGAGTCAGCTCAGTTTGACACAAAGGAGACTGCCCACTTTATAGGAATATGGGGCAAATAGTTTTTAGCTGGCCTACTCACACTGTAGACTTTATTTACTGCTCTGAGTTCTGAATACTATATTTTCAACCACATTTTCTTTCCAGCTTATGATTTCTTTCCTGCCTTGGTACCAGCTCTTGGTCTTTACAAGGCAGTGGCTTGGAAGAAAGAGAACTCATGTTACTGCTGGCTCAGCTTTGCTTCCTCTCTGACCTTGGGTAAATCCTCTGATCCCTCTGGGCCTTGGTTTTCCATCTGCAAAATAGGCATCATGTATTGAATTAATCAGTGCCTGGGACCGCTTGCAGC
>ML110496.1:17721-35188 GCA_003697995.1 Taxidea taxus jeffersonii
AAGCCAAATCTATGTTATCTTCCCCAAATACTTCCCTTTTCTCCTGCAGTTGCATTGCCTTCCATTCAGTCCAACAAGCTAAAACCTGATCCTTTTAAGTCCTTTTCCTTTTCCTCTTCTGCATTTGATGAAGTCCTGATGGTGTTCCATTTGCAATCTTGCTTTCCTGCATCTTTCTTTGAACTCATTTCTGCTCTCCCCTTTTCAGGATCTCCACCATATTTTCCTGGACTATCCATGTAGTCCTCTCACTGATTTCTCAAAGCTATTTGATAAGCAAATATATATTTTAAATTTCTAAGTGGGAATAAAGGATGCAATTTCCAAACTTATTAACCATGGACATTTGTTTCCAGGGTATGTCTAGCCAATGTTCGTCTAGTCATTCCAGATGAATTATAGTCCCTTATCATTGTCACATCTGTCCACCCCTAGTTGTCACTGCACTTGTTATTTCCATTGCTTAGAATGCCCTTCTTCCTGACTCTTGCCATCTGGGGAAATCCTACGCATGTTTCATGGTCCAATTCAAATGTCTCCTACTCTCTGAAGCCTTCTTTGATCCCATGTCCCAGGATAACCTCTGAGTTCTCAGAGGACTCTGTACTCGAGTCTATTATGATATTTGTTTATTTATTCTGTGCCTTTTATAATATTTAAATCATATTCTAGTTGTGTGTGTTTGTATCTGTCTCCCAATACATTGTAAGCTTTTAAGGACTGGGAACTATATTTTATTCATCTTCCTGTCATAAGACTAGAATGATGATTTTGTTTTCTTTTACTTCCTTCACTATTGATTCAGCAACTTATGGTTGACACTTCATGAACTTGATGCAATAAACAAACTTATATTCTAGTACAGTGGTCTCTAACCTCTTTGCCTCCCCATTACTACCTGGGTCTAGATGGGAACCAATGGGTTTATGCTGTGGGACATGGAGACATCAGTTTAGAAAGCAAGATGGGGCAAGTATGTTGACAGTTACAGTACAAGAACCTTCTGGGAGAAGTTATCTGAGAGAGGAGAGTAGGTATTAGGGATGATTCCTGAAGCTTCAGTATCAATATCCTACCTTTACTGAGTACCTACTCTGTGCAAGGCTTTGTGCTTGGAGCCTGGGGAAACCTGATCCCTCTAGGAACTAATAGTTAGTAGTTGGATTGCTAAAGACTCCGCCTTCCCATGAACAAAACCCAATGCTGATAGCTGGGCTAAAAAGATAAACTTATTTTAAGGATGTGATGGTGTCAGAATCCAAGGGCAAGGAAACAGTTAGGTCTGGAATGAGCTGGAACCAGGGGATGAAGAGCCACAGGGAGTCCAGGAAGTGGTTGTACTTTTGTTCTTTTTGTGTGTCTGTTTTCTTCTTCTTTCTTACTATAGGCCAGTATTCTTAGTTTCTCTAGCAATCTCTGGTTCAGAAAGCTGTGTTAGGAATGTGGCTAGCACTGAATATCACACCTAGCTGAGTTACTTGAGACACATAATTTTCTCAAGTTTCCTATTTATGAGATGAGATTTGACTGGCTCAAATGTCAGCTTTGATGGCCTATTTTGACAAGTTCTGCCTAAGTCATTTTTCAGATTTTGTCTGATTACAAATAAATATGAAAATATTAGAAAATAGTGACTCTGGGAAAACTCTTATCCTACTGTAGATTCCGGTGTTCTTGGGCAGCCAATAAAACCTGTTTTGTTAGAACAAGTGAGCATAAGATTCCTTTCTTACTTGTCACTCTTTTCCACCTAGGAACATCCTGATTCTCTCTAATCCACACTGCCCTCTCCTTTCTTCATCTCCATTAAGACAGAAATTGCCTCTCTGGCCTGCCTCCCATCTGAGTTGCAACCCTGGGCCACATCAACGATATTATGCACATTCAAAATATATTTGCCAAAATATCTCCTGATATTTTAAATAGCCTAGTAACTCTTCAGTTTGGGGACAGTCCATGCATTTCCCATCTGTGCAGTGGTAATGCTTCTCTGTGTACACTGCCACAGGATTTGCCAAGCATTTTTATGTCTATTAGCTTATTTGGTCTTCACAACAATCATTTAGTCACTCAACAATCTTTATTGACTGTCTACCACATACCATGTGTTGGGATAGGTATAGGGCTACAATTAAGCAAAATACACATAACCCCTGCTCTGATGGAGCTGATAGTCTAGAGGGACAGAGTTTATATTTCCCCTCCTATTTTTAGAGACAAAGAGACTAATGTGAAATGATAGTAGATAGGTAGTAGAGCTAGGGCCCACTTGGGCTTCCCATTCTTTATCTGGGACTCTAATCTTGCTAACCTTCTGCCTTGCTGAATATCCCTGAGCGAGCTCCAAGAGTTAACTCAGAACAGTTGATGCCAATGAGGATGTCAGAGTGACCGATAGAGAAGCCCAATGTATCAAATTTTAAGAAACTAAGAAAATCAACCAGCTTCTGAAAACCCCAAAGTAGGGGGAAGGAACAGATCCCAAATCAAAACAATGAACAGAATGACAGTAATAGCCTTTGGAAAACAAAAATTAGTTTGTTCTCTCAGAGATGAAACCCCGTAGGGTGTCCTTAAGTTACAGGGAAAGTGTTTGATGTGAGTATCCAGGGCCTGCTGTGAGCAGAACTCCAATTTGTATCTTCCATGCAGCCCTGATTGACAGGCAGAGCTGGACTCAAAAGGGAACAGGCCACAGCTTGGCTTCTTACCTTTTGAAGGATGATCACGAGGGGTCCTAGTGGGGTACATAGCGGAGTGGGGTAAGCAGGGAGCAGGAGGCTCCCATTAATGGGTCCTCCTCTATCCCTGCAACACATTAAAGTTATGCCTGCTTTCCTCAGGCCTGTGTTCTCCCACTCTTCACATTTCTGTAATGGTCAAGTGCTGGCCTTGGTTGGTAGATGTCTAGGAATGAGGACATGACTTTGCTTTCCCTGAGCTGTAATAAGACATCTTATGTTGCAGAGGCATTTATGTTTGCCCCTCTACTCCTCCGTCTTTAAGCTGGAAGATAGTCTCAGGGCACGCAATCCCATGGATACTGAATGAAAACAGAGTCAAAAGATGAGAGGGTGCTTTCTCAGATGTTAATCAGGGGTTTGAAGAAGACAGGGTCCTGCCTCAAGAGGAGGGAGACCTATGTAGACCATAATTCCACTGTAATCAAATAAAAGGTATGTATGTATTTGGGAAAGCCCAAAGGAGAGACAGATTCCTTGCATCTGGGTGATGCTTCAGAGCTGGACGCTGGAGTGAGAGTTTGCTTGGTAGCCAAGTGTAGTTGGGGTTGAGGGACAGGGGGAGAAATTGGCCAGGTAAGCAAAGGCTTGGAGGTGTGAAAGTGCTCAGGGAGTGTTTGATGTGTTGCTGACTGTGTTTCCAATAACAATTTTGACTAAGATCAAGTGTAGTATCCTTTATGTAATTAGATAAGATAGACAATTGTCTGAGTTTTAAGGTAGGTTGGTTACTTTAACGATCAGCAAATTAGCCATAGAGGTTTAAGAGTGTAGACTTCATTTCTTATTCACTTCCTAGCCCAGTGTAGGTTGCCAGGAGTTCTTCTCCAGACCATCATTCAGCAGCCTGAATTCCTTCTGTGTGTAGCTCTGTTCTCTCATAGACCTGTGTTTGCCCTCAATGGGTAGACGGAGAAAGAGAAAAAGGATGGGTCATGTATGCACAGATAACCTAAAGCTAATTCTGGGAAGTTGTGAATTTCACTGCTATTCATATTTCTTTGGCTAGAACCTAGCTTAATGGCCACACTTAACTGCAAGGGGTTCTGGGAATTAGAGGCTAAGGGGAGAACATGAAATGTCAAGCAGAACAATCTCTACTACAGCTTGGAGTCTGAAGAACAGGAGAATGGAAAGAATGAGGGTATTGTACCTACCAGATTGGACTTTCTGAAAGCCTCCAGCTTCCCTGGGGGGAAGGCATGTGATAAAGGAGTCAGGCTGGGCTGTTGGTGAGAAGTGCCCTGTGACCAGACTCTTCAGCAGAAAAGAAGAAGAATGATTCTAACTCAAGGGTGCTTGTATCTAGATGAAAGGATTCTGCTCTAGCCATGAGAAAATGGACAAGAAATCACTTCATCTCAGCTCTTAAAATGGGAACAAAAAGAAATTCAGCCAAGAAGGCAACTTACAGCCTCAACATTTATAGAGAACTACGTGTTCACTGTCTTCAGCTGATCTTCCCGCTAATCTTGGGAGAAGGACCTGGTTGAGAATTCTCATTCCCATTTTAGAAATGGAGAAACCTAAGCCCAGAGAGGTTAAATGATTTACTTAGGGTTGCACATAAGAAGGAGACAGACCAGCCATCCAAACCTATGTCACATTTTTTCCACAGTTCCACAGATCCCCCTTCCCATGGGGCAGATGCTGACCATACTTTGGGAAGTTGACCCAGATCCAGTCCTAGACATGAGGCCAGGATCCTGGGGAAATTCTCCTCTCAGCCACCCTTCTGTCAGCCTGACTTTTGGAATCAGTGAACCAACTCCTTGTTCAGAGAGCATGTACATGTTAGCTGTCAAGCAGCGCGTGCAGCCTCTGACAGCCCCAATATCGCTGTTTGTATTATCAGACAATTACCAGCCGAGCTCGTATTCATAATTTGACTAACAACTCGCGACAATGATTATTTTTCTTTTCCTGGCAAAACAAATATAGCAGCATTTTCTTTTCAGCATCAGCGCTGATGCTCCTTGGCATTCTATCAGCTGAAGATTTTTTTTTTTTCAAAAAAAAAAAATGTTAGTTGTACTCCCCCACATCTCGCTAACTTTACAGTCCCCCATGGCATCTGTGTGCAGTGAACTGAGCTGTTGAGACTAAATGTAATTTGCAATCAAGCTTCTGTTAACATGGAAATGTACCGGCTGGTCTGTTGCAATATGGGTTCTCATTCTGTCTAGCATATGGTTGCATTAAATCCAGTCTCCAGAATGTCTCTTGTTACCACATTGTCAATCCGTGCAGAGCAGAGAACCCTAAAAAACCACTAAAGGAACATATTTTTGGAATTGGCTCTTCTATTGGATCTTGACAAGAGCTGTCCAAAGACATACTTGGTTACTTGAAATGAACTAGCCCTGTCAGATCTATGCACACATATACACAGAGACACACAGTAAACTTGAAACCCAGTTAGATGCTCTGTATCCACAAGCATAGGAGTTACACTGGAGGACAAAGGGAAAGGAGAAGGCAAAGGACTCAGCTCCATTAGTTACATTTGAGATGGTTTATTGATTGTTTTCTTGATACCTCAATATTCAGAGAATCCCAGGGTATTAGAGTTGCATAGGACTTTAGCCATCTTTGCAGCTAAAAGCACAGGCTCTGGAATTGGATGAACCATGGCTTGAATCCTGATGCCATCCTTAGCTTGGTGACCTTGAGCACCTTCTTCGGCTTTGTGTGCCTTAGTCTGTGCCTTGGTGAAACAGAGGGTAGTAAGAGTACCCTCATGATGTAGGATGTTGTGGAGGATTAAATGCTTAGGCACAGTACCTGACTCAATGAATGGTGGTAATCAGTATCCATTACTTCCTCCTCACTCTCTCCAAACCCAAATCCAATGCTTACACACCCCCTATAGCTCAAGCCACCATTGTTCTTTTATTCATGTGTCACACTTGGATGATGTCTGGGACGCCTGTCCCTTCCATGGCAGCCCGTTCTCTTCTGTGCAACTCTCTTAAGTAGTTTTTTCTCACATTAAAAATAAATCTCACCCCCATCCTGAGTCTTTCTTCTGAGGCATATACATAAAGCCTAACTGGGTGGTAGGCCTTAGGTATTTGGAGAGGCCGTCATGTACCCTGTAGGCATGTCATATTCTCATTCAGCTCCTCTTGTTCCTCCAGCTTCCTTGTCTGATGCAGCATGGACACCCCTTGCTAGCCTGGTCCCATGCTTGGGCTTGCTTGGGTATGTCCATGTCACAGCAAGCATGGTGTTTGCAGAGGTCCTACCTGGCAATGATTTACCAGATTACAGCAAGCTCTACAGAATATTCCTCCCCTTGGAAAATTCATCAATAACAGTTTTCAGTAAATCATGTAATCCTTTAAACTCAATGGTGGGGAGGACCCTCATGCCTACAGGTCTCTGCATTATTTTGTGGAAAAAAAATTTTTTTTCGAGGAAGTTAATGCCCTTGTTGTGTATCTATTCTGTAAATCTGAGGTGTTATGGGTTTTATTGGATGTGCTCCAAGTAGGAAACTCATGCACAGAAGGTGTATGAGACACCGGAGTGCTGGGACATAAAATTCTTCCAACATTTGAAGAGTACTTTGGAGGGTCAGGAGAAAATGGGAAAAGTTCTATTCATTCATTCATTCATTCATTCATTCTCTTAGAAACCATTTATGTGTTAGACACAGTGCTAGGCACCTGGGATATAATGTAAACATTCCTTTCCTGCCATAAGAAGGTGGCATTCAGATGGAAACCTATTAAGATACAGGGTGATAAGACCTAGAATACTGCCAAAATACAAGATGATCTGGGGGCTGCCTCACCAAGACTTGAGTAGCTCAAAAATCCAGAGGTGGGGATTAAAATGTGGATAAGTAATTATATTTTATTATGGACTCAGTGTTATATTTAAATATTATAAAAAGTACTCTGAGCACTTTGAGGAATTTGTTCAACAAATATTGATTGAGTACCAATGTGTGCTGCAATCTACAATGATGAACAAAACAGCCCTTGAAATTTATCAAAGTTACAGTCTTGAGCATTTGTGGGCATGTGCACTCAGACAAATATTACTTGTTTTTTACTCACTTAAAAGCTGTGGTAAGTGTTATGAAGGAAGAGAAGAGGATTCTAGTAGAAAATAAGATGATGCCCTGATTTAGATGTTGCTGAGGTATCAAGGAATGCTTCTTCAAGTTGTATTTAAATGGAGACCTGAGAAATGAGTAGGGATAAAATGACAGATGGAAGTGCCAAGTTCCACAAGAGGGATGAGCTTAGAGTTTGAGAGTTGAGAGAAATGGAGCTATAGGAAGGGCTTCACAGCCCATGTGGCTCTGGGCAGTTGGCTACATCTGGTGGGAGAGACAGGTCATCTCAGGCAGAAAGAGAAACCCTTACAGAGGAATGAGTGCCCCAAAAGACAATACGCCAGTGCTGAGAGAAGCTCCCTTTATGCTCCTCGAGTGTGTGGGAGGGAAGTTTATGATGGGGCCAGAAATGGAGAGAGGTTGGCCATGTCATAAATGGCTTCATCCACTATGTTGAAGGATTGATTACATCTGGAGACACCATGGAAACACTGAGAATGTTTTAAATTGTCTTTATTTTTATTTTGTATATCTATATCCTCAATTTGTTTCAAAGTTTTACAAGGGGAGCACGCCTTTTGTATCTGTGTATCCCACCCCCAAATCCATGTTCAGTTATTGTTGGCCAAATTAAATTTAATCCCCTCTTGACCTCTTTGTTCCGAGCCCTGATTTGTGATCTGTGGTAGCTTCCACTTTGAGATTCTCTGTACTTCATAGTGACATGGAGTTAAAGTGCCTTGAGTAGATCCCTGTAGGATCTCGTTTCAACCCCCCTGGCGCTTATGACCTGCTCCTACATTCTGATGGGAAGGTTTCACTCCAAGATGTGAAGGATGAATCACACCATGACACAGGTATTTTCAGCTGCCAGTTGGCCATCCCTTATTGAGATCACAGAATCTGAGGCATATTAGACTGTTTAGCCCAGCACTTGAGCTCAGTGGAGAAACTCATTAGCTCCATTTAATTAGGAAAACCAAACACTTACAAACCTACTTTGCTGTCAGTCTACTTTCTACCATCTCATTAGGGTATTTCTTTAAAAAAAAATTGCACCTTTAATGTGGTGATGATTTTCTTAATTTCTTCAGCATCAGAACTACAGAGATTCAAGCTACTTAGTTAGAGAACAAGTAGAACAATTATTCAACTAGCTGTCACACTTCTTTGAACCAATATCTTTGGTATCACTAAATTGAGAGTTTTGGACTCGATTTTCTATGTACAGGATACACAAAGGCAGTTGGTCCTGTAATATTGCAATTACTAAGACCATCTATTTTTAATAGCATCTTAAGTTTTCAGAAGCTTTTATATCCATCTGTTGAGTCTCATAAAATGCTAAAACAGAGTGGAGCAGGAAGTGTCATCTCTGTTTGACATATGAGAATACAGGGGCTCAGAGCAGTTCAAAGATTTCTCAGGATGACAGCCCTGGGATGTCACACCCTCCCCCTCCCCTTAGGCTGGTGCAGGGGTTGACAACAAAGACCCAGATTTCAGGCCCAACTGTCTAGAGATAGTAGTCTATCAGTACCAGAAATGGGGATAATTGGTTCTCTGCCAAAGATTATACTTTCAGGTTAGGATGTGCTGAGGGTTCACTGACTAGAAGGCACCCAGCCCTGGATAAATATTTGTATGGCTCCATCTCTCAGCTGCCCTGGAAGTGTATAAGCAATGTCTTCTCTACCTTGTGGAGGTCAGCGTTTTTCCAAAGTCAGAAACATTTCATGTTTGCCCCAAGAGTCCACATGGAGGAAGCAGACTCTTAGTCCATCTTAAATCTGTTCTGGTAGTCCACTGCTCTTCTATCCAGGCTTTCCATTCAAGGTGACTCCAGTGCAGATATAGGTGGAGGAGATACTGATTTGATAATGTGCTTTTATTTTCTTTCCCTCATCTGATGCTCATGGCACTCTTGCATGATATGGCTTCTTGTGTCTATCACATCAGTTAGGAAATGGGGTTCTGTAAGGCAAGAGATTTCTTCCATGGCAAACAGCTCATAGTGGGACATGAGGGTCTCAACCTTGGACCTCTGTGTCCATCATCAGGGCTCATTCCACTGCTTCTGCACAGCTTACGGCCCTTCTCTCGTCTTCTCTTTTCTCTCCTCTTGCCCCTCTCTGTGGCTTTCCCGTATTCCTCTAGGACTCTTCAGGAACTCTTCCCATAGTCCTCTGACCACATCTGCTTTCTATAAATGTCCTCCTGTCAAGGTCTTCCTCCTCGTTTTAGGATGAGTTTAAAACTCAGAGTTTCCCAAAGGTGTACATATTTTCATTACCATCTTCTCCCCACTGGCTATCACAAATACTTCTTGAGCACTTACCATGTTCCTGGCACTGGGAATACAATGAGGATAATCTCACACCATCCATATCCTCTGGATTTAATGTGCTCGTGGAAGACAGCACTTTCCTGGAAGTTGACTCCAGAGGTCCACATGTCTCATAGGCAACCATTTGTTCCTACAGTTTTGAAAAGTTTTTAATCTTTAATTTGGGGGTTATGAATACTTACTCAACCATTCTGCCAGGTGACATAGAGGCATGAAGAGGAAAAGGAACCTGGAATACTGATTGACATCACACTCCAAAACAAAGAAGTGGGAATTTCTGCTGTCAACCTGAACATTGAAATGTTAACTAAGGTGGAGGCGGTGAGCAGGGTTGCTTGATAAAAGAACAGGTAATGTTGGTAAATTCATAATGTTTTTCCCTTTTAATTAAGGGATTTCCTTTGGATCTTATCACAGGAATAAACACTGGAGCCAGGAAATTATATGAGTTTTATCTAGGTTCCTGCTGAAATTTTGGAACAGATTGTTACACAATTAATCTGTGGGCATCTTAGAAGAAAAGGCACCCATCACTAGAAGTTAATGCAAGTTTACTGCAAACACATCCTGCTAGACATACTGCATTTCCTTTTCTTATTGTGCCACTGAAATGGTGAATCAGCAGGATGAGGACATTTTAGCAGTGGACTTAACATGACCTCCCATGATCCGATTGTACATGAGATGGTGGACTCTGAGTGGGCTCATGCCATAGTCACTGGTTTCACAGTAATGGCTTTGAGGGATTGCTGAGAATCCCTTTGTGAGCTAGAAAGAGGTCTCTGGCAAGGACCAAAGCCTTTTTCCTGGTCAATACCTTTTATGAACGACCTGGAAGGTTAACTAGAAGGAGAGATGTACAGATTTGCAGATGACCCCAGACTAAGATGAAAAGCAAATGCTAGGGACTGGCACATAGAGATGGCATGGGCTAGAGGAGAGGATTCAGGCTTCAAGGAAGGCTGAGCTGAACTTGCCTCTTGTCCCTGACATCTATCAGCAAATGACAGGGGCCAGGGCTTAATCTCTCTGACCGTTCATCCTCAGACCTGTAAAGAAGCAATATGGTTGTTGGTCTTTTCGGTTCAATATGAGAATTTAAAAAGGGGCCTGGTATTATGCTTGGCACATGTTTTCAATGAATTAATGCCATATCAATCATGATGTTACAGGATTAAAATCTAAAATGGTTTAGAGCTTCTAGAACACAGGACTGAAACCAACATGATGAAACACATCAAAACTTAAGGTATGTGTGTGTGGGTGGTGGTGGAGGGGTCTGGATTAAATTTATAACACACAAAGCTTCTAAGAAGTACTCAGCATATATTAGGCACTTTAAAAATGTACGTTAATGATGGCTTAATTAGCTGTGTGTGTTCGAAGGGAAAGAACACAAAGGAGGATCTTATATTGATGTTATATCTGTCTGATGTCTTCCTATATATGAAGGGCTGCTATGTTGAAGAGAATATGGACACATTTATTCAGGATTGTTCTGATGAATAGAACTAGGCCAAACTGGTGTATGTGGATGGCATTAGAAGACTTTCTGTGGCAGTGGAGTTTTCCTATAATGGGTCTGTATGACCTGGGGACAGGTGATCTCCTATCAGATCAGCTAGTTGTCCTGGCACTGACTGAAGCATGGGTAACACTCATTGTGTGGAGTGGACATTGAGGCAGGTCTCACTTCTGCATCACTTGTACTCAATGTCACTTTTGGGCTGGGCACTGAGCCAAGCATTAGGGGGAGAATAAAGATATGTGGCTTCCACTTTCATTGAGATCACAGCTGATGGGAGGAGAGGCATCTAAGTCTCCTTGATGGAGATGAGAAGACTTTTCACAGGACACTACCTTTAGGCAGAGACTGGGAGGATTGGTAGGGCTTTTCTAGGCAGAAAGTTATCCATTCAGGTGCCAAGGTTAGAGATATGGAACAACAAAATGCATTCTCAGAAAGACAAATATTTCTGGCAATAGGTATTGCCAGCAAGGCAAGGGTTAGATCACAAAAGGTCTACAATGTCTTCTAAGGAGTGCTGGAACTCAGGCTCCCTCTGTCTGCTGTGTCTTGTCCATACCCTGTTAGGGCACTGATCTCATCACACTGTAATTATTAGCAAGTAGGCCTATTCAGTGCATAGCGAGCTCCTTGAGAAGAAAGCCCATGTCTAGGCATCCTTGTATCAGTCTCCTCTGAGCTTGCCCCAGCTTATAAGCTCAGTAAATCCTACTGAATGAAAAAAAAATTAATCTGTAAGAGCAACACAGGTCTCATTGAAAGGATAGGTCCTGCCATGATTTGTGAAGAGTTTTGTGCTCTTAGAAGTTTCTGGAGCTGTGTTGAGTATAGTACCAGGAATTACTTCTGGAGAGCCATGCCTTCCGCAGGCTGTTTCTGCTAATGCTAACAGCAATTGCTAACATGAATTCAGTGCTCCATGAACCAGCACTGTGCTAAACTCTTTACATGCCTTGTCATTTAATTGACTCAACATCCCTCTGAGGTATGTATACACTTTCCCCATTTAATAGGATTTGGGGACGGTAAGCAATTCACCCAAGTTCACACCATCAGGATGCGACAGAACCAGAAATTGGCCCAGGTCTGCTGCTGATTCCAGAGCATGTGGTATTAACCATTCTACTACTTATTGAACAAAGCATTTTGCCTGGTGAGAAAGGGTGGGGCACAGAGTTAGACGCCCTTAGAAGTGAGATCACCTTATTTGGTTAAAAGAATTAGAGCTCTCTAGAATCTTCTTGCCTCTTATTCCACTTCTCTAGCAGTAGAGAAGAAGAACAGGGCAAATCTGGAGGAATTAGAGCATCATGGATGCTGGTAGAGGCAATTCAGGAGATTACACAGTAGCAAGAGGGGAAGTGAGTGAATGGAGCTGAGACACAGAAACAGAAAGAATTAGAAAGATAAGGCCCTTTTGCCTTTGGGCTTTTTGGTGTGGAAAGTCATTTGGGGATGTTTCTCTCAGTTTTTCATTTGGATTGGAGATGTCTTCCATTTGGGAACCCTTTATTTATGAGGAGCTCCACAGCTAAATATAGGGTTCACAGGTGAGGCCAGAAGCTCTATGCTTAGAGCACCTACAGGTCTCCTGAACGTGACCCACCAAGCTCTTGAGTGAGGAAGGAGGCAGGAACCCAGGAAGAGCCAATATTTAAAAGTAAGCCCACATGTTGGGCTGACTTGGGCTTGCTGTGTTGTTCTCGCAGATGGAGGTAGGCAGGAGGAACCTCAATGGATGGCAGCAATCAGTGGGTAATGGTGGCCATTTTCTCTAAGTGCTGAAAAGATGGCCACTTTGTACCTCACTATGAAACTCAAATTCAAGTTTCTCTGTCCTAGAGTGCAAAACAGTATAATCCTTTCTCAGCCTAAGGGAGGAATATTTTCAGAAAGCAGTGGTATGTAGGGAATACAATGGCTGCCTGAGGGTCCAATTCAGCAGTGTGAATTCTACTGCCTAGTCAAAAGTCCTGATGTCTGCAGAAATTTGTTTGTCTGTCTGCAAGGACAGAGAGGAAAGTCAAGTTGCTATAAAACCTTCCCCTCCCTTCTGATTGGTAAGGGAAAAATGTCCACACACTGCCATCTGGTGGGACCTATTGGTCACTGCAACTTGAATGAGACCGTTCACTCAACAAACCCTTCAAAGGGGCCAGGCACTCCCTTAGCTGGTTAACAAAGCGGAGATGCACAAAACACCATTGCTGCCATTGGAGAGCTCCCTGTCTAATGGAAGAAATTGACACACTGCCAAGTAATTATCACTTAGAAAGAACGCTATTTTAGAGAAAAGTTACGAAGTGTTACCAAAGCAGAGGACCTCTCTCTGGGGGCTCAGAAGGCTCCTTTGGGCTGGGTCTGGAAGCCTGTTTTATAGTTAACACTACCAGCAGGAGCAGGAACACAGGGATGGCACAGGCAAGTACGAGCTGTAAAGTGTTAGTCTGGTTGGTAAGTAAAGAACATGGGAAAGAAGCTGTAGACAAAAACTGGAAGAAGGTTGAGGCTAGCACATGGGAGACACGCTGAACGCCTGGCCAAGGCAACAAGTCTGCTCAAGATCAGTGAACAGAAAAAATGATGGGACCACATTTTGCTGCTAAAGTCATACAGACAAGTGTCTATCATGCATGCTTTCACTCATTGTGAACACTGTCATTATTTCAGATCTCCTACAGAAGTTCATTGTGTGAAGTTGACGAAGTCGCAGCTATTCTAATTGAAGCAGAAGTCTCCTTCCCAGCCCGCCACCCTCATGCACAGGGGGCCTTTCAGACAACATCTGAGCCTCAGAAGGACCTGCTGTGACACCTATCACTCTGTAGGATTCCTTCCTCACATGACCACCCTGCTCTAATTTTAGGGGTAACCACGTCCTGTCCCTCCTATGTACATGAGTGTTCATAAATTAGGTTCTAGATCATTCCCTTTGCCTTCAATTAATCCATTAATTAATGACAAATCATATTATCTGTGTTTCTGTTTTAAAGAGATTTTGGTTTTTTGGAGCAGTTTTGTTCACAGCAAAATTAAGAGGAAGGTGAGAGATATTGCACAGATTCCCCTCCCACATGCGCACAGCCTCCCTCATGACCCACACCCCCTATGAGAGGAGTGCGTTTGTTGAAGTGGAGGAACCTTACATGACACATTGTTAGCACCCATGGTTCATAGTTCACATCAAGGCTGACTCTTGGTGTTGAACATTCTATGGGTTTGGGCACGTGTGTAATGACAGATATCCGTCATCATGGTATCATACTCTTTTCACTGCCCTAAAACTCCTCTGCGTCCCATCTCTTCATCCCTTCCCTCCACTCCCTGGAAACAATGGATCTTTTTACTCTCTCCACAATTTTGCCTTTTTTAGAAATGTCATATGTGGGAAACCCAGTGGATGTGATCTTTTTAAATTAACATCTTTTTACCCCTGTTGGTAGAACCACTTGCAGCCTTGGAGGCTCCATTTTATGGTGACTCCATTTTATGGATACATTGACTTTCCTAAACACACAACGTGTATCTCCATGTCACCCAGTCTCAAGCAACTTTAGATTGCCAGAGGCCAAATGTAGGTTGGTGGTTAGAGACCAGCCACCCCTGCAGGGTCTAGTGAGCATCACTTGCCTGCTGCCTACTGCGTTAATTTACATTCAGTGTCTACAACATATACGCCGTTCTCAGCCCACAGATCATCTATGATAGAGTTTGTAGAAGGAACCCTCTGACATTTATTAACAGCATACAATTTGTTGCTCTCATTCCAAGAAGAGCACTCTGGAAAAGCATTCAATAGCCTTCTTACAAGTGTCCAAATATTCAATATGCACAGGTCTTTCTGTTCTGTGAAGACACGTAGCCTCTAGATGGAATTTGCCACAGGGAGAGAGATTTCAGCCCAAGAACAGGTCAAGAGAGGCTGGTCCCTGATGACTAAAGCTGTTTTGTTCCACCAACGTGGTTATCTTCCTGCCCTTTCAGATCCGCTCTTTCTGAAGCAAAACAGAAATTCCACCCACCCAACAGCATTTCTTCTAACTCCTTCTCATGCCCCCTGTCTTCCCTCACGCCTTGCCCACTCTCTCTGCATGATGGGGTCAATTTGCTCTCACTTGCCCACACTAACTTCTCTGTTGCAAGCCTGTGTCCGGAACTGCCTCCTTCTTGCCATCTGGCAGCTGACATCTGTCAGATCTTTCCAAGGCAGGCCCCCACCTTTTCTTCGAGACCTTCACAAAAAAGATGTTAACTTTCACTCAGAGACTTGCTCAGTACTTGATTATGTACACAACATTTCCACACGCTTGAACAACTACTTTAGCATTGATTCTTGCTTACATTACTTAGGTTAATTGTTATTTTCCTGAGGGCACACTGACCAGTGTCCTTTTATGTTCCCAGTGCCAAGTTCAATAAACATTAACTGAATGAATATCACACTTTAGAATGAATGGGTTGGGGCTGTTTTGTGTTTTATTAGACAAAATGGAAATGCAACTTAGCCTACTGCCTTGTAATAAAGAGCAGCAAGGCAGGAACATCTTTGCTCGGTTTTTAGACACCATGTGGCCATCTCCTGTTCGCTTACCTCATTCAGTTGTAACTCTTGGTTTCTCTGCTTCTCTCCCTTCATTAAGGCATGAACTCCTTAAAAGAAATCTCTGTGTTTGGCCTGGGACATGGCTTAAAGTCCAGAATCAATAACTATTTTTTTCAATGGATTTTCAGTGTATTTACAAGGACCCATCAGAATACCAAAGATATTTGGGACCTCAGTAAAGTTTCCCTAATACCACATTAGGTGGTATTAGGTGGTGGTCACATTTTTTTCTTGGAGTCATTTTGAATAAAAATCAACAGAGTGGTGGAGGGAATGCAGTGCTCCCCATGTATGTGTGGGGTTGTCCAGCCAGCTCCTTAGCTCCCCGAAGGCAGGGATGAGTGAGTATTAATGGAGAGAGTTGGGGCTGGGTGTTATGACATATGTAATGTAGCCCTGATGGTCCCAGGTCCTGCAAATGTGACCCTGGGCAAGACACTCTTCTCTGGGCCTCAGTTTTCCCACCTGTGAAAACTCCCCAGGACCTCCCATCTCTGGCAATGGCTTGGATTTCTTTTGTTTTTGGTCTCTGTTACCAAAAAAGCCCCAATCTTTTGATTAAAACTGCTGAGTAATTTTCAATTAGTAAAAGTCCAGCTTTGGCTCCATTCTCTTCTAAAGAGGTCTGTGCAATGATCTGCACATATAATTAAAATGGCAAGCATATCTCCAAAGTGAGTCTCTTTGCACTACTTGTCCTTGGAGTTCCATAAGCACAGGCATTCAGGAAAGCAAGTGGGTTTTATGCTTTCAGGGCACACTGTTGTTAGGGACTCCCTGGTAGAGAAAGAGTGCATCCGGGTTGAGAGGTAGAGCTGATGTGCCAGGAACAGTCTTCTGACTTCACGTCAAAGCACTTTGGAGATGTATCCTGCAGAGGCAAATTTGACCCCAGGTAGAGCTGAAACCATGGCAGTGCAGAGGGCTTGGGAATGGGATATTACCTCCTCCTTAATTTGCAGTGTGTTAAGCAGTCTTGGATGTGAGAAAGGGAAACCCAAGTTAAATCGAGTCGTGGAGGGTACACACATGTGGAAACAGGCATCTCTGACTTAACCGTCAAACCTCAGTGCCTAGAATGGGAATGTGGATCCAGCAGGGGTCCCTGGATCTGTTCTAGGGACCCCGGAAATCTGAGGACATGAGCCTCGTTCTGCGCTTCACCTTCACAACACAGCGCCTCTGCCAGTTTCTGCTTCTCTTAGAATCTTTTCTGTTCCTGCTGTCAGGCTGCACCATTTACTCCATACTGTAACATCTGGAGAGATGCATTCCAGTTGCTGTGGTTCAGTGCCACAGCCCCTCTTTCAAGTCATGCCACAACCATGAACGTAGCTGCTCCTAAGCTGGAGGAAAGCCTGGCACCCAGTGAAGTCTATGCCTGTGTGGTTTCCTCTACAGAGTGATGTGTGATAGAAGACCATCGTGCCTGCTCCCTCGACTCATTTGTTTGGTGAAGGGAAAGCCTCAGAAAGAGTAGGATTGCTGCGCTCTCTCACAGTTGACCTTGAACAATATGGGGGTTAAGAAGGCTGACCCCTGCACAGTTGAAAACCCATGTAAAATTTTGACACCCCAAATACTGAACTGCTAATAGCCTACTATTGATCAGAAGCCTTACTGATAACATGAGCAGACAATTGCCATATTTGTCCATGTATTATATATATGTGTATATATATATATATATGTATTATATATATATATATTCTTACAGCAAAGAAAGCTAGAGAGAAGAACATGTTAAGACAGGCCTAAGGAAGAGAAAATGCATTTACAGAATTATATTGTATTTATGGAAAATAACCCACTTGTAAGTGGACCCGTGGTGTTCATGCCCATGTTGTTGAAGGGCTAACAGCTATTGTATGAAAGGGCTAACAGGTGTATCTTAGATTTCTCTAGAAGAGAGCGACAAGACAAAGGATCCTTAATTGAGATCATGTGTCCATCATCTGCGTGCTGGGAAGGGCAGGGAAGGTGAGGAAAGCTTTTCCTCACATGGGAGGAATGTACTATACCTTACCAATAACTCTCAGTGTGGGATCTGCTTCAGAAGTAGGAAGAAAGTTTGGATGCTGTGCAGGAAAACCCAAGGGATGGCCAGAACACCTTTTGCAAAGCTTGCAGAGTGGACACTGTTACCCCGTTTCATTGTTTCAGAAACAGTCTCAGAGAA
>ML110496.1:37488-49402 GCA_003697995.1 Taxidea taxus jeffersonii
AAAAAAAAAAAAAGAAAGAAACAAATACAGGCGGGTTGGTGGGGTTAGAGCCAACAGTTTACTGATGGGCTGGATGCCAAGAGCGTGGGAAAGAGAGGCAGGGATAACTCTAACAATTTATGGTGGAACCGTTGGAAGGATGGGGTGTCCTATGGTGAGATGGGAATGACCTGCTAGGGTGACGCTGAGGCGCTGTATGACCATGCCCTTTCCGCTCTGATGTGGCCGAGAGGCTAAGCCAGGAGGATGCATACAGCCGGCTCAGTTGGCTGGGGATGGCTTCGGCAGTACCGCCCATCCCCCGGTTCACCCTGCAGAGTCCCCCCACTCTCTGCAGCCTCTCCATCAACCCCCCTCTCCCGCCTTTCTGATGGCAGAAGCAGCACACAGCCGGATGAGATTAGACACATACATTTTATTTTAAGGCACAGCTGAGAAAACACTCAGGAAATAAAAGTTGTTTTGACGTAAACTGTATTATCTGGAGGCCTGTTGATGGTCTGCTGATGGTTCTCAGGCTGTGGGACAGATTCCTTGCACTGAGCATCACTGAGACAGTCACTTACAACCACTGTGCTTCTGTCCTCACTACACTTGGCTAAGCTCAGCCAGTGATGCCTGTCATGTTGGTGTGGGAGAGGAGCTCTCGGTCAAGGAGATGGGCTACCTGATCACGACTCTGGCTCTGCTACTCAGCTGCTGTGAGCCTCAGCTTCTTCACCTGTAATCTGCAGGTGCAGGAGCCAATGATCCCTTGGACCTGGTTCTCTGGTTCTTACCGACCTCAGTTGTGTGTCTTGGAGGGAGGCCTGAACAAGTGTTCATCCAGCCAAGGTCTCAGCGCCCCACCCCCCCAAATCTGTCTTGGGTCCTGAAGAGTAGGCACTAATCTACTTCTCTCATTTTCTCTTCCCTGCCATCCTGTTGGGGATTATTCTGACTCTAGAACTGTCCCTGCCCAGCCCACATTGGAGAGCTTACTTCTATTCCACCTGGTCCACGATTCACATGTCCGTGGGACTTAGCAGCGAGAACAGGCTCCGTTTGATAGAGTCCAAGGCAGATGGTCATGCTTCCTTTCCAGACTAAACATCAAATGCCAGGGACTCAGTGAGGGGCACCTCCTTCTGGCTTGGAGCTCTATGAGGCAGACACAGAGGCCAGGTTCCGGCCACCTTCTGTTCCAGTTTGCCTAATGATGCTTTTGGCAAAAGACGAGGAAGAGCAGGAAAAGCAAAGAAGGAAGAGAGTAGTCTGTTAAGGGAGTGTGGCAGGCATTCTTTATCCTTTGGGAGGAAGTTTCCATGAAAATAAAACACAAAGCAAAACATCAGCATACTACTGCCCCCCAGGAGGACGGGCAGATCTGCCATGTGAGCACGCTCCCCATTGTCCTCCCTGGGCCAGCCTGCTGACTTGGAACACGCAGTTTCTTTGACAGGAGTCCTCGTAAGTTCTGCCACTCCTCTCCATTCTGGCTGTAGAGAACCCAGGCTGTATAGCAGTAAAGGCTGAATGTCAGTTGCCATGTATTGTGCAATGCATATTACATAGACTGATAAAGTCTGGAAAAATACCAGGGGTATTATCTATTTACTGTGCTACTTTATAAATGTTATGTCACACTTTGGGTTTTCAGGGGCCACATTTATAAAACAAAAACTCTAGCCAAACTATTTATCATCAAAAAAGATATTGAATATCAACACCATAGTCATTCACTGTCAACACGGAAGGGTCCTTCAAACTGTATTCTGTAGGAAGTAGTCACCATCATTATGGTTTTCAAAATGTTCTCCCACTCATTTTTATTACTCACTTTCTAAAACAGCCCCAGGAGCTAGGTTTCATTATTATTCTCCTTGTTCAGCTGGGAGAACTGAGGCTCTGAAGGGCTGAGGGGATGTAGGGCCTTTTACTACCTTCAGATGAGAAGAACAGGCATCCCCTTTCCTCTTCCCTGGAGACATGGGGTTTCGTGGGCCTCGCCCCATTTTGTTCACTTTGTCTCCATTTTGGTGGTTCTGCCTCTTCCCTCCACTTTATAGCTCTGTTGTCTTCCTTTTACACTCCCTCTTCTGAGGAATGAAACCAAATTACTCTCATTTTCACCATAGATGTTTGCCCACTTCTCTGAAGCTGCCTTCAAAAGCACATTTTCTATCCCAAGAACTTATCAAGGTATTTTTTTTTCTTTTTTTGTCCTAGACAAAGGCAATTTTCTCCTTAAAAAGAATGATTGTGAAAGCTGTTAAGATAATAAAGTTTATTGTCTCCAGGATTTTCTTCTGAGGAGCTGGCAGTTATTCCTATAATGATAAAAATGCACTCCTCTCACACCACATTTACACCCTGCTGCCCTGGGTCTGTGCCATTCTGGGCTCGCAGATTTTCGTCTCGACACGAAATCGTGGTATACTCTTTAAAAAACATTCAAAATGGCAATTAATCTGAGCAATGTATTAAAAAAAAAAGGTAACAAAGTTTCTTTCCAGTCTTTTCAATGAAGAGATAAGGGTAGACCCAACTCTGAGAATGACCAAAGGTTTCCCAAGGAATGAGTCTCAGGAGGACGGCATATTCCTTCAGGTGCAGGACGAAGTGGATGTGGTGTTTCAGGCAGAGGGAATAGGACAGACAAAAGGAGAGAAGCATAAACAAGCTCGGCATGTCAAGGTGACACAGAGGGAAAGGTGAGAAGTAATTCTGGAGGAGCAGGCTGGGAAGAGAGAAGGGCAGAGCTATCCCCCCCTGTCCTGGTGATTTCTTAGAACTGATGGGAGGCCCAGTAGAGATGAGAGATGGGAAACTTTCATGAAGCTGAGACCACTGCAGGAATATAAGGCAAGCGGTGTTGGCTCACATCGATGTTCCTATTTATGTGTTCGTGCTGTTATTACCAACAATCTGAAGTCAGCCGTGGGTTTTGGACAAGAATGATCTGATTCAGTGGCTGGTGTGGTTTAATTACCTTGTATGTTATTCTTGGTCCTAGGAGTGCAATATGGGATGAGAAGTGCGAGATAGGACACCTGTTTTTCTCAGGTACTGCAGATTCATACCCACAGCCCTGGGGTAAACTCTGTTGTGGTAGGTGATGCTTTGATGGAGTGTTTTTCTGTGAGGTTCATGAGCTGCAAACATCCACTGTCATCAGTTTTGGGGAGCACTGGAAGAGAGTGTTAATGTCTCTCTATTTAATGTCATAATAAATCCTAAAATTCAAGTTCCAAAGGAATGCCTCTAGGATGGGTGGGTGGGTGGATGGGTGCAGGAGTCATCTGATTGCTGACGAGGTGGGCAGAATTGTTAGCCTGAACTGAGGTGGGCGGCTGTGCTCTTTAAGACTCACGGATGCCAGTATCTTTTGGCAAGTGACCTGTGAGCTGAATTTTATGAAAAGAAACCAGAATTAGCAGAAGAACCCAAGGCAGTCTGCAAGTTAACTCTGGGGATTTAAATGGGTGATTTCTTCTTAGCGGAAGGATGAGCCCACTCAAGGTAATCTTTGGCTAGGGGAATATGATAGAACTTGGTGCTCAGTAACCCTCCTCTCTAGTTAGAAGTCTTGTAATCAGACATCTTTTTTGTGCGCTTCTTATTTTCTTTATTTCCATTTGAGTTTTTCTCAGTGTTTGGTAAATTTCATGTTGAATATGTCAGCCTGTCTCAGTTGTGCTAAGGAAAACAAGAAGAAAGATCATGTTTACCTTCAGCTGCGAAGAAAAAAGGGAAAGTACCTCTCTCATCTTCTCCCCCTCCCCAGCCCTGGGAGATGGGGAGTTCCCTTGGTGGTGGCAACAGGAATCAAAATAAAACAACTCTTGGGAAAGATAAAAGCTCAGAGGAAGTGGTGAGATGCTGGCACTGCCGCACCCTCTTCACCTGCTAAACCTGTTCCCATGTGTATTCCTCTCTGAGGGATAAAGATCTAAGCCACCAAATGGAAAATTCTTATTGTGTTCTTCATATTCAAGATAGCAGCTCCTGCCATGATGGCCTCTTGCTTTGTTTTTGGTTTTGGTGGAGGCTCCTTTTAATAGACTACTTATGGCTAGAATCTGTGGAGAAGAGACAATGAAACGTAACTGAAAGGGGGCCTTTTAAAGATCTATTGGAGTTTTGGCTTTTGCACTGTGGCATGACTTTGAACAAATCACCAGACTTCACTTCCTTCCCTGTAATAAGATTTATAACATTCCCTTCATGGGATGGTTGGTGAATTTGGGACAATGTGTTAAAAGTACCTATTAACTTGTACATGATAGACATTTAAGAGGTATTGGCTTTTATTGTTATTGCTTTTTTATTACATATAAACTGAAGTAATCTGGTGTAAGAGCCTCCTAGGAGCTAGGGTTAGAGAGGCTTGGCATGGCCTCTCTCACTTTTCATTTGTTAAGAGAAGTAGTTTGCTGTGAAACAACATGGAAACTTTGGCAAGTTATTGGCCTTTTTTTAAAAAAAAAGATTTATTTATTTATTTAAGACAGAGAGAGCAGGGGGAGGGGCAGAGAGAGAGAGAGAAGCAGACCCCCTGCTGAGGCAGGGTTCATGGGGAGCTCCATCCCATGGCCCTAAAATCACGACCTGAGCCAAAATCAAGAGTCAGATGCTTAACTGACTGAGCCATCCAGGAGCCCCAAGTTACTCACTCTTGTTTCTCCCCAGTTTCTCCAGCCATAAAACGAAGAGCTAGGGTAAGAACCAAATGATACAAATATTTTAAGTATTTAACAGAGTACTGCCCGCCCCCAGCTTAAAAATAGTAAATCCTGCTTTCTTGTTTTTCTTATCCACATTTGCCTGTGGATAACAAACTACTTTTCTTAGGTGCCAAGACTATGCAAAATATCCCATTGTCTAGGCTCAGGAGAAACCTGGTGGTCAGTCTTGATGCAACGATTATGTCTGGGTCTTTATTTTTTTTTTTTCCCTTTGTGCATTCTATTTTATTTCATTCTCCCATCCAAGTACTAACCAGGCCCGACCCTGCTTAGCTTCCAAGATCAGATGAGATTGGGCGCGTTCAGGGTGGTATGGCCGTAGACTCTATTTTATTTCATTCTATTCCATGAGATATATTTTAACCAACCTGTTATGATACAGGGATGATGGACAGCGATTAATGGACGGTTCTTGCTCTTAAGGAGCTCACAGGTCAGTCGGGGAATGGCACAGTCTAGAAATCATGCCATGAGACAGATAGGGTCAAGCTGGGGAAGGAGGTCAAAGTCAAGGTGGGTGGCATTTGAAAGGTGGAAGGATGGCACAATCTGGTGCAAGCTCCATGGAAGAGATGAGTTTGGAATGGGTGTGGGAGCTGTCAAGATTCACTGTAAGTGGAGGGGATGGCGAGGGTCTCTGGGCAGAGGACACATCCCAAGAAAAGGCAAGGGTGTAACAGTGTATGAGACATATTTGGGGAAATGGTGATTGTTTATTTGGATGGAGTAATGTGATCTGTGAAGGGAAGTAATGGGGAATAAGGGTAAGGCATTATGTTAAGAGTTTTTAATGACAGGGCAATAATATTGTACTCAGTTTGATTTGCAATGAGAAAATATGGAGAGCTTTTTTGAGCAAGAAGGTAAGTAATATGACGAGGAAGCTACAATAAGTTGTATCAGAAGTGGTGTTTGCATCTGGCTCTAGCAACAGCCAGATCGTCATTTACCTTGGTCTTTGACAGCTGATATGGGAGAGAAAAGGTGATGGTGTTCCAGATTCTCAGTCAAAAGGAAAATAAGGACATGGAAGGGTGGACAGCTTCAGAAATCATTTGAAAACAGATGAATCTAGGCTGCTATGAACATAATATACAAGTTGGGAAATTTGGAGAGATGACTTCAGGTATCATGATGGGATCTTGAAGCTCCTATCAGTGATGCTAGTTTCTCTTTTAGAGGAGATCAGAGTACACATAAGGCTATCAAACAAAGAATCCAAATGAGTTTACTGTTTCTTTGAAGTCAGGCTTCTTGGAAGATCTGTGAACCATTAAAGTCTTTTTTCTTTATTGTGGTAAAATATCCATAAAATAAAATTACCATTCTAACTATTAAGTATACCTGTATGTTGTGCAATCATCACCGCTATTTAGTTCCAGAACTTTTCACCACCCCAAAAGGAAACTCTAATTATTAAGCTGTCACTCTCTACTCCCTGCTCCTCCTGGCAAACACAAATTCCTGAACGGATAAACAAAATGTGGGGTAGCCAGACAATGGAATATTATTTAGCCATAAAAGGAGTATGATACAGGCTCCAAGGTGGGTGAACCATGAATGCATCACACTATATAAGTTACATTTTGTTTTTAATTCAATGTTGATAAACAATTACCAGTTGTAATCTGGGTTTTTATGCTATGCAGTGATACTTTGCGGTAGAAAATATTTTCATAGGTCAGAGTAATTACACTGTAGCTTAGTGACTTTTGACTAGGGCTCTGCAAACTTTTGGAAGTTTGCTGATAAGTTTCAGGGGTTTCATGACACAATCAGTCCTAGATTTTTTTTCACTGGAGTCTCCCAATTGCTAAATTTTAGCATCTTGTTGCAAAAATTATGAAAACACTGTGGATAAAACAAACCAACCGGCAGGAGTCCATTGAAGAGCTGTGCTAGAACATATATCATATAGACAAATCTGGTGCTGAACTCTGGCTTCATCCTTTAAGGGTATGATTTTCAGCATATTCCTAAACTTCTGAATCTCTTCCCTCATTTACAAAATAAGGCTCATGACCATCTCTCCCTAACAGAATTGTCATGTCCATTAAGCATTAATACAGTTTTGGCAAAGTACAAGACACTAATATGAGATAATATTATCAGCTGATTGGTAATAGTGAAACTAATGGTTCAGGGGCACATGAGTGGCCCAGTTGGTTGAGCATTGGGTTCTTGGTTTCCGCTCAGGTCATGATCTCATGGGTTGTGAGACTGAGCCCTACATCCGGCTCTGCACTCAGAGTCTGCTTGGAGGTTCTCTGCCTCTGCCCCTTCCCCCACTTGCTTATTTTCTTTCTCAAATAAATAAGCCAATCTTCTTTTAAAAAAGAAACTAATGGTGCAGATTCTACCTGGTTCTGTTCTTTGGAGGTCTTGAAGTACATTCGGGGGGGCTGGTGCAATAATCCTGATGGTGATATAATACCCTTTATGTTGGCTGTGACCTAAGGGAGCACGTTTTGTACTTGTCACACTGAGCAGTGATGTGATACTGGCCAAGTTAGTCATTGGTGCCCAGTCCCCCTACCTGTGAGATGGCAGTGGCATGAAGGACCTTCCCCACATGGCTGTTGTGGGGACACATGATTAATATTCGTAAGGCCCTCACAGCACTTTCTGGCACATAATTAAGTACTCTATAGGTATTTGTTAAATCACTAGAAATAAATAAATATAGGATACAAGCTGATCCAACATAAGTTTCTTAGTTTTTTTCCTCTGAATGACTAATCTCACTGAGGCATTAATTCAATTTGATGACACCTTGATTTAGTTGATATTTTAAGTAAAATTTGGGAATGTGCTAGCCCAAGTTATCTGTATTATGATTCAAGACAGAGCTGTGATCCACACTGACATTATTCAGCTAATCTGGAGAACTTTAAGAATGCCAGACTTGCTCAGGAAGAAAAAGTTTGCATCTTACCTTCAGTTTATGATGACTTCATAACCCATTGTTCTGGATATTTTAATGAATTACTAGGATGAGGCTTAAGTCATACTATTTCTAGGAGCTAAACAGGTGACTTCAATAAATTCTGAAGACTTCTGTGGGGTAACAAAGGAGAGTGAAAGGGAAAATAAGTGCTCTGACACTATAACGAAAGGTAAGACTTCAGGACGGTCATTCCTAACTGTGTTCTGGTTTCCCAAAATGTCAATTTAAGGGATTAAGTTTCTATGGATATTACTGGAGCCTCCCCCCACAACTTCTTAAAGAACTACAAATCACAGGGACCTCAAATGGATACCCAGGGAGCAGGGGAGTTGCTCTGGTTGAATTGGGATGGCACCTGCTCACTCTCCTCTGGGGATCTATCTGTCTCTCCTGGTAGTCCCCAAGGCACCTTAGTGGGACTCCCAGGGCCCCCTGAAACTCATTCTGGAAACTACTGGGTAAGATGAGACTGTTAACTTTTAGCTAATAGTCTTTGATTCTAAAATTACACATTTTTTTCAAATAAGGTGAACTTATTTTTGCATAATAATACATATGTGCATTTGCTTGTATTTTCCACAGAACATGGGACTTTGCTTTATAAATGGGCCCTGTGCTAAAATGAAAAAATATTTTGTAATATGAACAATTGCTCTTCGATGTCTCTGTTTTCAAAATTCTGTGCTCTCTCCTTCTTAGAATGGGATACTTCTGGCTGGAAGAGCCATCGTGAAAACTTAGGATATCACTAGCTTTTTGTTCAGTTTCTCCTTTTTGAGTCACTGGCATTTGTCATTCCTTTTACCTCTCTTCAAAAGTGGGATAATCTCAGAAAAAAAAAAAAAGCTTCCGTTTAAAAAAAGGTATCCGAAATTTCACAAAGTATGCTGGCATCACAGCAATCCATGAATATTTAATCATTATCAAGACAGGAGGTTGGAGAAAAAAAATCAGGTTGTGATATTTGGGAACAGCAGGTGTGGGAAGGAGGGTGTTGACACCCTCTGAAAATGGATATGGCATGTTGTTCCCTCTGCAGTTCCCACGTCACCTGGGGTCCCAAACGTGCCTGAAGAAAACTCTAGGGAGTGGGAGCTTGTCCTCACTGGCCTCACACCCTTCATGTGGTAGAGAGTCTTCCTGGAAACGGGGGTGCCCTTCGGGGAACTCCTTCACTTCACAAAACCCTTCCCGTTCTCTTTTCTGTGGGCCTTGGTGTCATGCAACTGGTCGTGACCCCATCCCTTGGCATCTTCTTTCCCCTTCTCCCTTGGCATATTGTTGTTAGGTCTTTTATGTCTAATAAGTAAGTGAGGGCCCAGGGATCCATCCCAGAATTTGGGACCAAGACTACTGAAACTCACCGTTCACCCAGGAACTCTCATATCCAAAAATCAGGAGCAAGGTAGCGATAAAAGGCATGTGGGTCTTTAGGGACAATCACAGGTCTTCTGACTTGATCACACCCTCACCTGTCCTACCACCCAGTGCTCTGGCCACACAGGTTCTGCCACTGCTTCTGTGAGGTGGAGACTGCTTCACCCCACGAGCTCTTATCCTGGGTTTCTGTGCATCCTGCTCCACGCTGGAGCTCTCTGTCGGGAGACTGAGAAAGTGCCATGCTCTGGTTCTGAAACTCTTAGGCGCACACCAGCCATGCTGCAGGACTTCTTAACGTGGGGATTCCTGGGCCGACCCCAGGGGTGCTAATCCAGTAAATCAAGAGTGAAGCCTGAGAATATACACTTTTTACAGGAGATTCTCAGGCAGGTAGTCCCAAAACTGCTTGCACATCAAATGCTGTCTTTGGGGTTGTCCTTTCTGGGCCTCGCACTAAAGGACACTGTGGCCTAAAGGTCCACACTGAGCCTGGAGTCATGAAGCCTAAACTGTGGGGCTGGCTTTGGTTCAGAGCACAGGAATTCATCAAATATCAAGACAGAATCCCTCAACAGAGTCCCCAACACATAATAATGATAAAAATAAAGTATAAGCTTCCTGGACTAGATTTCCAGACCCTCAGTAGTATAGTCTTGGTCTCCAGCCCACCATTCCCCTCATTCCCACATATCCCATCAAAGCAGGGGGACTGTTCCAGCAACTGTGCGTGGGGGTAGGGCTCAGTCTAAGTCACATCACTGGGCAGTGAGGGCCCCATAGCTCCAGGGCTCCTCCTGGGATACAGGGATACACAACCCTGATGTGTCTCCATCACCTGGGTTGTAACCCCAGCATCAGAAGAATTATCTAGCAGCTTCCTCTCTGGGTCCCCTCCTGTGGTCAGCACTCAACTTTTGAACTGCATTATTTTGTTGCTTTCCCTTATTTTGTCATGCCAACTTAGGTTCTAGAGTATAATCTTACCCTGGAAATCAGTTCCTAAGTCATGACACTGAAATGAAGATGATAGCATTTTGGTTCCTTTTTTTTTTTTTTTAATATTTTATTTATTTATTTGACAGACAGATCACAAGTAGGCAGAGAGGCAGGCAGAGAGAGAGGTGGAGGCAGACTCCCCACTGAGCAGAGAGCCCAATGCAGAGCTTGATCCCAGGACCCCGGGATCATGACCTGAGCCGAAGGCAGAGGCTTTAACCCACTGAGCCACCTAGGCGCCCCAGTAGCATTTTGGTTCTTAGAAGCACCAAAGGCCAGCCCTGGAAGGACTCTCACTCTGAGCACGTCCAACCCTCCTTGTGCTGTTGGTCAGAAAGCCTAAGTCCAGAGAGGGAAACTTTCCCAAGTGTATGCTTGCCCAAGTGCAATCAGAACGTTAGTGAGCCACCCATCAGAAGTGATTCTCAGAACATACACAGGTGTGTCATTCCTTTCATCCTAACTAGTGCCCCTCAGGCTTCCCTTGGAGTCTCCATGTTTCTTCTTCTTCTTCTCCTTCTTCTCCTTCTCCTCCTTCTCCTTCTTCTCCTTCTTCTTCTTCTGTTTTTTTTTTTTTTAATATACTCTATTTATTTGAGAGAGAGAGGGAGATAGAGAGAGCATGAGTGGTATAGAAAGGGGCAGAGGGAGAAGCAGGCTCTCCATTGAGCAGGGAGCCAGATGCAGGGCTCCGTCCAAGGACTCTGGGATCATGACCTGAGGCAAAGGCAGATCCTTAACAGACTGAGCCCCCCACATGCCCTAGGGTGTTGGAGTCTCTGTGTTTCAAAACCTTATCTTACTTGCATGCTGTTTATGATAGGCTTTTTATTTACATGTTTAAGTTTGCTCAAGTATTGCCGGCCTCCTTTGATTTCTTCCCTACTGAGACATGTGAACTGACTCAGGCTGTTAGAGGAACTTTGGGTAGGAGAGAAGAGCCAGTGGTAATAGTTTCATTGTACTGCAGATTTAAAATACCAGGCTCATCTCCATTTAATCTGACGTCTATATGTTAAGAAGTGGGACCTGCTGGTCACTGTACCTGGGGTGGGATTATGTTACCAGTGTGACAGGCAAGTAGGTTCTGGCCCTGTGAATCCCAAACAGATAGAAAAGAGAAGTCAGTCAAAAGGAAATTAATGCTGAGAGTAGCACAGGAAATAGACTCCCAGTGTGTATGTGGGTCAGTCTGTTCTCGAACCTGGAGTGGATTGTTTCCTTGGTAAAGGGTGGCCTGTGATGGCTGCTCTGAAACCCTGTCCAGATCTGTGATGTCAGGTAGTGACTGGATGGTTTCCACGTTCACTCCAGGGCAACCCACACTTCCTTCTGAGCTCCATGAGCAGGGAGGAGCTCAGTGGGCTGACAGGAATGGTGAGCCACACCTTGGGCATGAGTCAGCCCCCGATCTACCCAAGATGGAGAAGCTTGATAGGGGTGGGGCCTGTGGCAAGTTTCGTGTTCTCCCACCTTGTCTTCTCTTTGGTTAACTATTTACAGTGAAGGGCGTTCCATGGCCAGGCTCTGCCATGTGGGGAGCCATTCCCGCCTCCATCAGTGGTTGGCAAGGCTGCTCTGTTGTTCTCTTCTTCTGATGCTTTTCCTTCTTTATTGCTCCGGGGGACTGGGTTTGTAAGACTGGTGGCACTGTTTGCAAGCCTTAGTGCAAAATGAAAATGCAGACCCCTGTCCAAAAATTAAGAATTTCAGCACGGTGACAGCTGAACACAACCCAGCATGGGGCCTTCTATCTACAGGGCTCTGGGCTTCTGCGTGGGCTGTTTGCCCAGGAAGCCACCCTGGGTGGGTTGGATCAGGGAGTGGGATGGGGATCTGCAGGCGAGAGTTGGTGGGGGGGGGG
>ML110497.1:0-19967 GCA_003697995.1 Taxidea taxus jeffersonii
TAAGGAGACCATTATGGTGTTTGAAAAGCTTTCTTCTCATAAGCTATGGCTCAACCAACTGAGGTTGGATATCATCACAATCCTCTGATCTAAGGATAAATATCTGCTTGTCCAGGGGCACTGGAGGTTAGCATCGGCAATCCTGGGAATGACAACATGACGTAGCCCTACAGAGCAATCACTGTGTGCCAAGCCTGCGCCAATAGCTCCACATGCATCGATCGGCTCCATTAGCTTACATGATGCCCTTTGAAACATAATCAGCACCACTTCAGAACAAAAGAGTTGGGACTTAACAAAACTAATGTAAGTTAACAGATATGTAACATTTCCTATATGCCAGCCATGCTGACAGGTGACTTACAGGCATTCCCTCATGGAATCTTCTAAAAACTATAGGAAGCGGATCAGATATCCTCATTTTATAGATGAGGTAACTGAGGAACAGAGAGATTTAAGAAAAGAGATGTGTATAACTTTCCTCCACCCCCATACCCCTAGCAAAAAGAGGTCACCTTGCCCAAAGTCACAGAACCAGTGAGTTGTTGGACCCAGGTCTGTGGACTCCCAACCATGTGACATCCATTCTATTTATAGCTTTCCCCAGAGGGAGGCTCATTCCTGAGCTGAGTTCCTCCCACATTCCTGTGAACTGAAAACTGTCAGAGAGGATGAGATTAGTGGTTTTTTTGTTGTTGTTGTTTTTAAATTAAAAAAAAATTTTTTTTTATTTATTTGTCAGAGAGAAGGAGAGAGAGAGCACACAAGCAGGCAGAGAGGCAGGCAGAGGCAGAGAGAGAAGCAGGCTTCCTGCCGAGCAAGGAGCCCATGCGGGACTCGATCCCAGGACCCTGGGATCATGACCTGAGCTGAAGGCAGTGGCTTAACCCACTGAGCCACCCAGACGTCGCTGTTGTTGTTGTTCTTTTGCCCATGTATGGTTCCTTTAGAATTATTTTTTAAAAAGATGATGTTGTGGGAGAAAACCTAGCAGAAACTGAAGAAATCTTCCTTTCTGGTTGAGAAGAACTGGATGGAACCTGATAAGCAGTGTCCAAGTCACAACAAAGGAACCAAAGGATGGGCCAGTTTTCCAAGCCGGCTTTTGATGACCAAAAGCTTAGCTTCTCTAAGACACCTGTCTGGTCATCTTGCCACTGTGTTATTCAAGGAGCACACTCAAATCGAAGAAGCTGTTGCTTGAGAAAATATGAACCTAATACCTCTTCATGTCCATGAGGATGGTTATCACCACAAAGACGGAATGTACCAAGGGTTGATGAAGATGTGGAGAAATCGGAACCTTGGCACACTGCTAGTGGGGGGTTATTTTTATTTTTTGTTTTTATTGTGGAGTTTAAAATGGAAAACAGTGTGGCAGTTCCTCCAAAAGTTAACCACAGAGTTACCATATTATCCAGCAATTCCGTTCATCAGGACAGACCCCCCCCACAAAAGAACTGAAAGCTGGGATCCATGCAGATGCTGCACGGACACCCACCTTCAAAACAGTGGGATTCACAGTAGCCAAAAGCTGAAAACAAACCAAACGCCCATCAACACGTAAACAGATAAACCAAATGTGGTATATAAACACAACAAAATATTGTTCAGTCTTCAAAATTGAGGACATGCTGACAAGTACTGCAACATGGGTGAAGCTTGAGGACATTCTGCCGAGTGGGCAAAGCCAGTCACAAAAGGACAAATATTGTATGATTCTTTTTGTACAAGGTACGCAGAGCAGTCACACTCAACGGAGGCAGAAAGGAGAAGAGGCCACCTCAGGAGCTGAGGGCAGGTGGGAATGGGAGTTATTGTTGAATGGGTGCAAAGCTTCCGTTTGGAAAAATGAGAAAGTTCTGGAAATGGATGGTGGTGATAGTTGCGCAACATTGTGAAGGTACTTAAAGTCACTGAATTATATGCTTCAAAATGGTTAAAAGGGGGAATTATATGTTACATATATTTTAATATGCACACAGTTGCAGCTGCTGAATCTCGAAAGGACCGCTTTGACCTCTGGTGCTCAGAAATCCCTCCCGGGGCCCCACCTGCCACCCAGTCATCTGACTCTCAAGGATGCCCATGAGCCGCTTGCTTCACTACCCCAAACTCTGCCCTACCACCTTCCATTTCAGCTTCCCACCTCCAGCTTCTACCTGGAATGCCTCCCCCAAGCCCACTTTGGCTTTTCAATGTCCTCCTGAGGCTTCCAGTGCCACCTCTTCTGAGAAGCCTTCTTGGGTCACCTTGCCTGCCAGAAAGTCTAAGCCCTCCCTAATCTCCTCAAGCCCGTTGTCTGCTTCTTGGTGTTTGCAATTATTTGTCTCCAAGTGGCATCTTCATCAACACATCGGGAGCAGAGGTTGAGTCTTTCCCATCTCAATCCTTCCATAACCCTTGCTTGAGGGCACGGCATCTTCTCGGATGTCTCAGAACATCTCAATAAAATGTTCCAAAGGTAACAGAGGACTCTGCAGTCCTCTCCACTCCAGGAATCCCACCCACGTCTTCAAAGAGAGAAGATTCACGTGGTGTGAGAAGCAAGAGAAAATCACCTCTTCGATATGCTGTGTTCACCTCACTCGGGTATGCACCCAGGGGTGGGATTGCTGGGTTGAGCGGCTGTTGGATTTTTAACTTTTTGAGGAACCACCATATTGTTTTCCTTAATGGCTGTTCCAGTTCCCACTCCTACCGACATTGTACAAGTTACCTTTCCTCTGCATCCTTGCTGACATTTGTTATCTCTTGCCTTTTGAGAATAGCCTTCCTGCCAGGTGTGAGGTATTACTCAATGTGGTTTTGATTTGCATTTCCCTGAAGACTGGTGATGTTAAGCCGCTATTGACCATTTGTATGTCTTCTTTGGAAAAATGTCTATTCCATTCTTTAGCCCAGTTTAAGCTGGATTATTTACTTTTTTTGCTACTGAGTATCCAGTATCTTGAAGAGATATCTTCATACCCGTGTTCACTGCAGCATTATTCATGGTACCCAAGATATGGCCACAATCTAACTGTCCCTCCAAGGATAAATGGATGAAGAGGATGTCACACACACACACACACACACACACACACACACAGAGGAATATTATTCAGCCACATGGAAGAGGTAAATCCTGCCACTTGCCCTAACATGGATGGATCTGAAGGGCCTTACGCCAAGTGAAATAAGCAAGACAGAGAAAGACAAACACTCAGATACTCACTTTTATGTGGAATCTGAAAAAAGAAAAGCCAATTTCATAGAAATAGAGATTAGAATGGGTGTTGCCAAGAGCCGAGAGGAGGGAGGAATGGGGTGCTGTAGGTCCAAGGATCCAGATTTCCAGTTATAAGAAGAGTAAGTTCAGGGGCACCTGGGTGGCTTAGTTGGTTAAGCATCTGCCTTCAGCTCAGGTCATGATCCCAGGGTCCTGGGATCGAGCCCCACATCAGTCTCCCTGCTTGGCAGGGAGTCTGCTTCTCCCTCTGCCCCTCCCACTTTTTCTCTCTCTCTCTCTCTGTCAAATAAAAAAGAAATCTTAAAAAAAAAAGAAGAGTAAGTTCTGAAAAATCGAATGCACAGTGTGGGGACCACAGTCAGTAATAGATGGTGTTAAAGACTTGGGATTTGCTGGGAGTAGACTTAGGTGTTCTCATGGCATACACACACACACACACACACACACACACACACACAGAATTAACTATGTGAAGGAACTGATGTGTTCATGACTTGATCTTGGCCATCAGTCCACAGTGTACAAGTATATCAACCATCACACTGTGCACTTCAAATATATACAATTATATCTGTCCATTACTCCTTAGTAAAGTTCAAAAAAGTATTTTAAAAAGAAAAAGAATCACCTATCCTTATATCCTTATTGACCTTCATATTAGAGATGATGTGTCAGTCATTAGCCCCAAAGAACCTGCCCTCGTATCTGTATGTAGGTCCGTCAAGGACTTGGGGGGATGACTTTGAACTTGCAAACCTAGTTTGGGGTGTACACAACATAGCGTTTTACAGCCAAACCAGGGAGAGCTCATGACGAATCCTATTGCACCTCTGATGAGATTCTTTCTTCAGAGGCAACATCTGCCCTATTTTATTTCTGCTGGGATATCAGCTCCACAAGGGCCGAGACCGCCGACTTGCCCAGGGGATCTCCCTCACGTTGCCCGTGCCCGCAGAGGGCTTTGCCAGAGTAGGCTCTTGGAGACCCTCCCATGACATACGAAAACGGTCTGCCCCCAACAAGAAGCCAAAGTGGGCCACATGGGGATGACAGCCACAGAAGCCAACAAAATAGTGTCTAAGTCAGCACTTGTCTGAAGCTCTAGGGGAGGCGTCATTGATCTTGTCACCAGTGGTAAGAACTCCAGGGACGATGGAGACGTCCCTCTCTGCTCTTCCACTCTGCGTTAAGCCCTGTGTTCCCCATCCAAGCTAACAACATCACAGAAACAAGCCCATGGCCCTGAGAAATGTAGGATCCCCAGGGCTGAGCGTTTTGCCACCTTGAACAGTCACTCAAAGGTGAGATTTTAGGAGCCTCCTTTCAGTTTTATTATGACTCTTAGTAACTGGTAATTAGAGTGTTGTCGAAGCAGCGATCACTTCCCCCCTCACCGCTCAGGGTGCTAATTACTCTTGGCTTTGCTACCAGTGGTGAGGGGGGAAGCCCCACTCTTGTCTGGGGGGTTCTTTATTTACCTTAGTGCACTATTATTTCTATCTGTTTTGAGTTGTTTATCATTAGGGAACAGCTGCAGAGAAGCTCTTTTGTTAAGGGAAGAATGGGGTTTTCCTATTTCATGAATGATGCGCGCCCATTCAGCTGCCGGCACTGGGTGTTCTTGGGTCCACACGGCACTGGCCACAACAGGATCTGTCTGGGTTTCTGGCCAAAGCTTCTGGTTAGATCGCAAGAGGCAATTCAGTCGTCCCATGACCTCCTTCCTCCTTTCATCTGTGTCACCTCCTGAGACTTGAACTACATGGTTAGTCCAAGATCGTAGCATAACATGACCCACGGGCGGGAAGGCATGGGGGCCAGAAGCACAGCTTGCCGCCACACCCCTCAGGGAAGCCGGTGCTACCAGTCAGGCCCGTGGCTACTGCTGGGGACAGGCAGTGACGGGGAGGGGCTGCGGGGGCTCCTGAGTGCTGGTGAGGCTCTGCTGCTGGATTTCAGAACTGCTCGTGTGCAGATGGCCACTGTGAAAATCCTGAAAGCCGGGGCCAAAGATTCGCACATTACGAGGATGGGATGTAGACTCTATGAGATAATACTGAATGGGCCACTTGGCCAGGGCCTAGGGGCCACATACTATGTGCTGGTGGCCTTCACACTCCTACTGATGTCATTAACGTGTAGAAATGGCCAGCTCAACACTGCTCAGATGTAAGTAAGAGTTCAGGGCCATGATAATGCCCATGGGTAGCAGCTCCATCCTTCTGACCACAGGAGTGGAGATTATCAACTCCTAGGCAGGAAAAAGCCCTATCAGCTTCTGATTTTATAGAAGCTGGTTTTATAGGTGAGGAAATCAAGGCCCAGAGACCAGATACAACTTGCCTGAGGTCACACAGCAGAACAAGAAGTATTGGCCCATAAACCACATGACAACCTCTCCATCTTCAACAGGCACCCGGGAACTGCTCCAGTAACACACATCACTCATGGGGGGCACCCAGGCCCTGGGGGGAGGTGTCCAGTCATCTCATTTGCTTCTCTTGATAACTCTGCACAGTGGCCAGGAATGGTTTGGGGACATGCAGCTTGCATTTTTCACTCTTTATAATACCAGGACTTTGGTTGCGCTTCAGGGAACCACCCCGATCCCTTTCTCAGTTCCTGTGGTTGTGTTAAGACTGACCGGCCCTGCGCCCCAGGCTGGGTCCTGACCTAAGCCAGATAATCAGCATCTCCCAACATCTTGGCCAACAGGGACCCGAGATCGACACTAGGACTCCTGCTGGAGCCACTGAGAAAGTGCTAAAGGCTAAAACGGTTCTAGAAAGCCAGGAGCAGCAGAAGGCAGGACTCCAGAATAGAGTCTGCCTAAAACCAAAGCCAGCATGGGGATTAGCCGAACCCGGCTTTGAGAAGAGACAGATGTCCTGATGCTAGAGCCTTCCTGATGCTGGCGATAACCTATGACCTCCCAGGTCTGGAAACCAAACAAGGTCTCCTTCTGTTTTATTTTGCTTAAGCAAGCTTAGAAAGTATTGGGGCTGCTATCAAAGAAGTCCTCACTCTCGCCACAGCAGTGACCCATTATTACCTTTGAGTGTACCTGTAGTGTAGTAGCATAGACCTGTGACTGTGACCCCTAAGCTCCTTCTCTTATCTCAGGCTCCTCTGAGTCCCTGCCCGAGATATACCGCCCACCTCCCCCACCCAGACAGGTTGCAATCCAGATTGCTCTGGCTTCTCCCACACTTCGGGTTCCACCAAAACAAAGATCTCAAAGGCAGCACGTCTCACGTGTCCATGCACGGAGTGAAGGCAGGAGCCTCTGCTGCATCAGGCTCGGTGTTAGGTGCTGGGTGCCGTTACAACGAGGGCGAGCCCCTGTCTCTGAGCCACAAGCAGGTGTGACACTTGCCGAACACCGGTGACCCCCGAGGTCGAGCGTGGCTCTTTGTCATCTCGGCATCCCTGGCACCTGTCACCGTGGCTGCCCGCAGGAGGGGCTCAGCAGAGGATTTCTGAACCGCGTTCAGTGGCTAAGAAGAAAAGTAACAACGTAATTCAAAAGCAAAGGAATTCACATCTCACCAGATGGGATGATTCAACAAAATGGCATACGGGCTGACACTTCATGGTTGGGGCGGGGGGAGGGCAGAGCTGGAAAGATTCATCAGGGACAGCAAAGCAAGCGAGAAAAAGTGCAGGGAGAGACATCTCAAGGCTTATCATTCTAGTACTGGAACAAAGGGGAGCGAAATTGGTTCTTGGCTGGTGGATTGATGGGCTTATTGTTTTTTTTCTATCACTTGTCCTTTTATTCATCCAATCATGTATGTGTGAATGCACTAGTTAATACCAGAAATATTTATCTGGGGGCCCCGAGTGATCCCTGGCACAGAGCGCTTGCTCAACGAATGAAGAAGCTTCTATTATGTGCCTGCAAAGATGTTAAGCTGAAGGAACATGCCAGTGAATAAAATGGACATGGGCATAGTCCTTGCCATCCTAGAGCCCATCATCTAGCAGGCTGTCCACAAATATTCATTTGTCCAGCACCTACAGTGCACCAGGAATAGGGGTCGGGGAGGACCTTTCTCATGGATTTGCCCTTTGGCTTATTCAGCTCATTGACAATTGGAGGGGTTGCTGCCTGCCCTGGGTTCTTTCCGAGGGTGAGGAACCTTTGACTGATTGTGGATGGTTTTTTCCTACATAGTTAACTTGAGCATGAAGAAGGTGAGTGTGCCTTCCTACAAGGAAAATTCTTTAAAAAAAAAATCACAGTAGATAAGCAACATCAAATTAATTCACAGAAAGGCAATATTTGGGTTCTGGCTCAGAGAGCAAGATTTAAATGTATTACAGGACCACTCATCAGTTTCTCATATAACATGCCACCAAGCTGAAATTTTATCAAGGTTTACTTTTGTTTAATTTGCCTTGAAAGAGTTTTTTGAATCAGAGGGCCATTCTGGAAAGCCAATCTCTGAGCAAAGAATGAAAACCTATTGGCCACAAAGCAGAGCAGTTTCTGAAACCCTGGAGGGCACTCCCCTGGGCCCCCTCCATGGTAGTCAACATCAGCATCACTGAAGAGAAAACCAAACCCACAGGTTCAGAAGGAAAGCCCTAACCAAACTCCCCTGACCCTTTCACCATGTGGACTGTTGTTCCCAGTCCTGTGAACCCGGTGGGAGGTGCTATTGTACCTTCCCTTCCAGAAGATCCAAGAGGGGCCAGAACGGTTAGAAACTTACAAGGCAACAAACTCAAGAAAACATTGTAGGTCTCCAAATGCCCAAGGGATTTACCTGGGCCAAGGTAACCCAAGTGACTGGTGCTACCAGCCAATGCTTCTTCCTACTTCCTTCCATCTGACATTAATTAAGCAATCATGTGCTTCAGACATCGTGCTGGTGCTAGGGAGGTGGAGATGACCAAGAGGATTCTCATCTTGGACTGGCTCACTGGGGGAGAAAGGCAAAGCCATCCATCCACCCATCCATCCCTATACTCATCCATCCATCCATCTACTCATCCATCCATCCTTCATCCACCCACCCATCCATCCTTCCACCCATCCATACATCCATCCATCCATCTATCCAATCATCCATCCACTCATCCACCATCCATCCATCCATCCATCCATCCATCCATCCATCCACTCATCCATCCATCCATCTATCCATCCATCCATCCATTGGTCCATCCACTCGTCTGTCCATCCATCTATCCATCTAAAAATCAAGCACCGGTGGGCCCTGGACAGTCAGGATGGATAAACCATCAGCTCCAGCATCCGGGACAAGTGTTTTGCCAGTACACAGGACCTCCACAGGAGCATAATGAAGGAGGTGAGGGGCACGATTCTGTCCCAGCCTCTGGGGTGTGCATACCCCTCCAAGAAGAATATCCAATACTAAGATCCTTGTCCACAGAGCTCTCTCTCCCTCACTTCCCTCCACACAGAGGGCAGGATCCCCACCTCCACCCATGCATGGAGGGCAAGTGTCAGTCACTCCCCAGGAAATGACAAAGGTACACTCCCAAATGCTCTGAAGAGTCTAGCAAAGGTGGAATCTTATGTTCTTCTGGGAGCTGGCAGGAAAGGGAACTAAGGGAATTCTGGGCAAAGGAAGGAGAACAAGCAATTAATGGTGAGGAACAGCCTCGCAGGGAGCTCAGAGTCACAGCCCTATAGGATGTAGTGGGTGAGTACCAGCTGCCAGAGCAGGGAGGTCCACAGAGCCCAGGTCAAGCCACCAAGCACTTGGAAGAAGTAGTGGGGTGATCAGATTCCTATTTTTTTTGGGCACAGGGTAGGATGCAATCGGGGTCGGGGAGATATTTGTGGGCAGTTATAACCATCAAGAGGAGAGAAGTGAATGTGTGCAGTTGTGGAAGAGAGTCAAGGAAGAGAAGGGACTGGATGAAATAAGTGAAGGGGTCTGCATGGGACCAGATGTTGGGGGACAGATACTCCAAACCCCACACTTCCCCCAATAATTACCTGTGCATCAGGTTAGAGGCTTCTTGCCTGGGAATCTGGTCTGTGCACGTGGGATCGCAGCTCTCCACACAGTGCAGTGTCTCTAGTGCTATCATTCACCACCCCACTGGTTAGTTCTCCAAGCTGTGAGGATTTCGGAAGCCAAGCTCCTTGGAGAGGGACAATTTGCCGCCTGGGGGCTGCTGGGTATTCAGCACAGCTCCAGCGTGCCCAGCTTGGTTCTGATTGACAGCAGTGCAGTTCTGCAAGGCAGACAGTCCCTGCTCACTGCAGGCGTGTTTAGGTGCTTCCTTTAGGAAAAGGCTGTTTTCTTTCCCCATTTTTCCTGTGCGGCAAACCACCCAATATACCATCCTACTCCCCCGCTCTTGACCCTAGGGGCTCAGGGTCACACTTCCTACAGCAGGAGTCCACAGGCTCACCCCAAACCCTGAGAATAAGACTCCTCCTGCTTGCAAAACCCCAAAGCGGATGCAAGCCCCCCTTTCAGTGTGCACAGGAATCGCTCTCGGGGAGGCAGGGAGAGAGGTCAACTCTCTGTGATTCTGAGGCTAAGTGCGGACTCTGGTATCTCTGCTCCTTTGAAAGCCCTGTGCCTTTGGCTCAGCCAGTCTGGCCCCTTAGTACATTTAACTTCTTGATTTGAATGTCAGAGGATGGAAAAAGAAGGGGACTTGTAGGAAGATGCTGGAAGGTCTTTGAAGCATCCTAAGGTGAGAAACAACATGCCCTAATTCCTGAGCCAAGTCTGAGAAGGGTCCTTTATTTTCCCGTCTGTCCAAAGAGGAAGGAACACTCTGGATTTTGGAAGCATTCTGGGAACTCAAGGTTTTTCGAGGTGTTCTGTTACCAAAGCTCAAAGTGGCATGAGAACATTCTCCCAGAGGGATGCCGGCGCACCAGAGAATGCCCCCGTCTCTCGCTTTCACTTCTAACACCAGCACCTAATAAGGCTAAGCCAGAACAGGGATGGGCAGAGGACATCCTTTCAAATCTTTCCTCACTTCGCACCATCCTGGACTTAAAATTTGTCCCAACAATTGAAATTATTTCTTACTCAGATCTGCATTTCCAGCATAGTGAAGAACCTGGCTTTTAAGCTCAGACTGACTTAGTTTTGAACCCAGATTCTGCCCTCTCCTTGCTGTGTGACCTTTGGCAATTAGCTTAACTTCTCTGGGGTGTAGTTTCTTTCTCTGTAAAATGTGGGTTATCAGGGCGCCTGGGTGGCTCAGTGGGTTAAGCCTCTGCCTTCGGCTCAGGTCATGATCTCAGGGTCCTGGGATCGAATCCCACATCGGGCTCTCTGCTCAGCAGGGAGCCTGCTTCCCCTCTCTCTCTGCGCATCTCTCTGCCTACTCCTGATATCTCTCTCTCTGTCAAATAAATAAATAAAAATCTTTAAAAAAATGTGGATCATCACTCCCTTTTTAATGAATGAAATTCAGTGTGTAAGCCTCCCTGAGGGCAGAACGAGTTCTCATTTATAAAGCACATAAAGTCCCTGGGGTTTCAGTAAATGCCCTGAAAGTCACCTGCCCCACCTTCCTTCTCTTCTCCTGAAGCTCATTAGAGGTGCATAATGCCTGAGCTCAATCCACCCCAGTGATCAGGAAGCCAGGGCGAAGTCTCCTTGCCGGCCTGAATAAGCGGCCACAGGTTTATGATATATTTGTTGATTAACTGGACACTTGGAGACAATTCCATTTCAATTACCTTATTGGCATGACAAGATATACAAAGGCTGCCAATGTCAATACATTAAGACTTGAGTGTATTGGGGCGGCAGCCAGGGTTCGTGGCAGCGCTGTGTCATCCGTGCCATGGCCCAGGCAGCCTGGAAAGCATTTCATCATGATCACTTCCTCCTTTCCACTCCTGGAGAGAGAAGGTTCCCACGCGCGATGGGCAAGCCGGGTTGAAACTGGGCTTAGGAACCCCGCTCCCTCCCTGTCTCGCCCAGGGTTCTCTCACAGAGATCCGAGGGGGCCAGTCGAGGGGGAAAGTGGTCATTTTATCACATTGGGCTAGGACCCAGGGGAGAGAAGGCCAGAGCCTGCTGCTCCGGTGTCAAGGACCAGAAGTCATGCTGGAACCCAGGATGGGAGGTACTATTCTAAGATTTCAAGTCTTAGATAATTTACTCCCCTTGAGTGCAGGCAGAACCTGTGAATGGGATGGCATTTTACTAACCACGGATGGTTAGCAGGCACTGACTTATTAAAGGGTAGTGTCCGACTGGGTATTTACCCTAAAGATACAAACGTAGTGATCTGAAGGGGCACGTGCACCTGAATGTTTATGGCAGCAATGTCCACAATAGCCAAACTATGGAAAGAGCCTAGATGTCCATCAACAGATGAATGGATAAAGAAGATGTGGTATATATACACAATGGAATACTATGCAGCCATCGAAAGAAATGAAATCTTGCCATTTGCGACGACGTGGATGAAACTAGAGGGTATTATGCTGAGCGAAATAAGTCAATTGGCAAAAGACAACTATCGCATGATCTCCCTGATATGAGGAAGTGGAGATGCAACGGCGGGGGTGGGGTGGGGTTGGGGGGTAGGAAAAGAATAAATGAAACAAGATGGGATCAGGAGGGAGACAAACCAAAAGAGACTCTTAATGTCACGAAACAAACTGATGGGGGCCGGAGGGAGGGGTGTAGAGAGAGGGTGGTGGGGTTATGGACAGTGGGGAGGGTATGTGCTATGGTGAGTGCTGTGAAGTGTGTAAACCTGGCGATTCACAGACCTGTACCCCTGGGGCTAATAATACATTACATGTTTATAAAAAAATAAAAAAAATAAAGGGGAATGTCCGGTGGGCCTGACCTCATCAGGTGAGCCCTGAAAAGGGTCTGGGCCTTTCCTAAGCGTTTAGAAGCCTGAGAGAGGGGGCACCTGGGTGACTCAGTGGGTTAAAGCCTCTGCCTTCAGCTCAGGTCATGATCCCAGGGTTCTGGGATTGAGTCCCGCATCGGGCTCTCTGCTCAACGGGGAGCCTGCTTCCTCCTCTCTCTCTGCCTGCTTCTCTGCCTACTTGTGATCTCTGTCTGTCATATAAATAAATAAAAATCTTTAGAAGCCTGAGAGAGGCACTATGGGACTGAGGAGGGAGTGAGGTGGGGTGGGGTGGGGTGGGGAGGGGGCAGTGGCAGGGAACTGTGGGTCACATCCAGGAGCCGAGAGCAGCGCCTGGCAGACAGCCATTAAGAGAAAGGAGCCTCAGTCCTACAGCTGCAAAGAATCGAATTCTGCCAATAACTTCTTGAGCTCAAAGAAAGAGCACCAGAAGTTCCAGAAAGGCACGGAGCTCAGTGAACACGTGATTTCAGCCTCATGGGACCCAGAGCAGAGAACCCAGGTCAGCCGTGCTCGGACTTCTCGCTTGCAGAGGCTGTAAGATAGCGTCCGTCATTTTAAGCCACTAAGTTCACGATAATTTGTCATTGCAGCCACAGGATGCAAGGGAACTTCACAGCTGCTTCCCCAACCCCTCTCCGCTGAGAGCCCCGCGGTTTCTCTGTCGGCTTCTCCCTGCATATCTGCATTGTTGTTCCTTTCCTAGACTCTGGATCTCTTTACTCCTCTCTGCAGTCTGGAAGAGGCCCGCCTCCTATGTCCCGAATGGCCTCACTTACTCAAACAACACCTGCCCAGTGGCAACTATGTGCCAAGGCATGTTCTCAATTCCAGCCGCAAGCTTCCTTTGAAATCCAGTTTCAAAATCTGAGAGGGAGTCTGCCTGTCTCAGTTTCATTCATTGTGCGATGGCCAGAGTGAATGGCAAGGTCACGGGGAGCCACGCATAGCTGCCATGGCCTCGCCTGGGGATGGTGCAGTAACTCTGGAAGAATGGGGTCATTGTGGGTGGAGGACATTCCCCGAAGGGGCGTCTAGAGCAACAAGGAGCAAACATTTTCTTTTTTTTTTTTAATATTTTATTTATTTATGTGAGAGAGAGAGAGAAAGAGAGAGCATGAGAGGGGAGAAGGTCAGAGGGAGAAGCAGACTCACCATGGAGCTGGGAGCCCGATGCGGGACTCGATCCCGGGACTCCAGGATCACGACCTGAGCCAAAGGCAGTCGCTTAACCAACTGAGCCACCCAGGTGCCCTGAGCAGACATTTTCTATTAAGGGTACACAGAGCTATAAATATTTGAGGCTTTGAGGGCCACATGTTCTCCGTCTAATTCCTTAGCTCTGCCATTGTAGAGGGAAAGCAGCCTTGGACAATATGTAAACAAACAAGCGTGGCTGTGTGCCAACAAAACTTTATTTACAAAAGCAGGTGGTGGGCCGCAGTTTGTTGACCGCTATTTTAGAGTTGTGGTGAAAGAGAAGTTCTTCCTTTGAAAGCAGCTGGTTTCTACAGACCAGGAGGCAGGAACCCAAGAGGCAGAGGTGACTGCCTGGTGAAGCCCTGGGCCACTTCGTTAGGACACAGACTTTCATATGCCAGATCTGTAGATCAGAAGTCAGAATGGGTCTCACGGGCTAAAATCAAAGTGTCAGCAGATCTGGGTTCCTTCTGAAGGCTCCAGGGGACAATCTGTTTCTATGCTTTTTCTAGCTTCTAGGAGCTGCCTGATTCCTTGGCTGGTGGTCCCATCCTCCATCTTCGAAGGGCTTCATTCCAACCTCTGCTTCTCCTCCCTGACACTGATCTTCTGGTCTCCCTCTTGGACGGGGCTCCTGTGATGACATCGGGTGCACAAGAACAATCTAGACTCCTCTTCTCAGCACACTTCTGCCGAGTCTATTCTGCCAGGTAAATCACCTATCGAGAAGCTCCAGGATTAGGACACGGGCAACTTTGTGGGTGGCATTATTCTGTCTCTCCTCCCAGAGGCTACCTGGAGTGTTCGACTCCCTCTCAGGTGTTCTCCTTTCTCCTGCTGCCCTAGAGTCTGTTCTCAATGCAGCAGCCAGACGGAGCCTCTCATAATCTAATGAGATCACCTTAGCCCCCTGCTCATCCCTCTGGGGATTCAGCTCACTCAGAGCCCGAGTCCTCACCAAGGCCTATGAACAGGTAAAGAGATAATTATTTCATTGCTCAGACAGGGAACTTCTCAGGGTGAAACGGGAAACCATGAACCATCGTGCTGGTATTCTGAGCTTCGGCTAATATTGTCCTGCATAAGCTGGACAGAGCTTCACCCGGTCGTGCTTCCCATCCTCTCTCTAATCACATGTCCTACCATGTTCCTGCCTGATCACCCCTCTACCACACGCCTCCTTGCATGTTGGGGTGCCCTGAGGTCTCAGAGTCTCTGTGCTTTACCCCCGATATCCACATGGACCCCTCGCCCCCTTCAAGTCTCTGCCTAAATGTCCCGTCCTCCATGATGCTCTCCTGGAACTCCCAGTTTCAAGTTCTGACATTTGCTCCCACCATCCTTCCTGCCTGCGATATTCCCTCTGCGGGATATTTACGACCTTCACGTCTTTCTGCCCATAAATGTGCTTCATGTACTCACAACCTTCTTTATCTGTTGTATTCCTGAACTCCTCCATAATAGGCTCTTTGAAGTCAAGGATTGGGGTCTGCCTTGTTCTCTACATTCTCAGCACCGAGAACAGCAGCTGGCACATGGTGGGTGTTCAAGAAATATTTGTTGAATGAAAGAAGGAATGAACGAAACGGGACTATGGCCATGTCTCCTCAAATGCCATGCCCTAACTCTGCTCTGGAAATTGCATTTCAGAGCAGAGTAGGTAAATGAACATACTGCTCCCTTGATCATCCTGAGCTGAACGACTGAATGCTTCATCTTCCCCGTATAAAAAGGAACGCTCCAGAGCTAGTGTTTCTCAAAGGGTGGGCAGGGGGCCACCTGCACCAATATCCTTTGGGGGACCTTGTTAAAAATATGTGCCCAAGGGGCCCCTGGGTGGCTCAGTGGGTTAAAGCCTCTGCCTTCGGCTCAGGTCATGATCTCAGGGTCCTGGGATCGAGCCCCACATCAGGCTTTCTGCTCAGCGGGGAGCCTGCTTCCATTCCTCTCTCTCTGCCTGCCTCTCTGCCTACTTGTGATCTCTGTCTGTCAAATAAATAAAATCTTAAAAAAAAAAATATGTGCCCAAGTCGGGGCACCTGGATGGCTCAGTCAGTTAAGCATCTGATTCTTAATTTTGGCCCAGGTCATGATCTCCGTGTTGGGAGATTGAGTCCTATGTCGGGCTTGGCACTCAACAGGGAATCTGTTGGAGACTATCTCCCTCTGCCTCTCCCCTCACTCACATTCTCTAAATAAGTAAATCAATAAAATCTTAAAAAATATATACATGCTCAAGTCTTTCCCCAGTTTTATGGCCCGGGGCCCAGGAAACTACAGTTTTAATTTTGCGTAAGTTCTCCCTACCCCATTTTTAGGCACACGGAAGTTTGAGAAGCTTCCCGGGATTCACAGGAAACACACACCCACCACCCTGTTCCATCTGTCCCGGGCTTGTGCACAGTTTCCGGCTGGACGCTGGCCTCATCTATCCTCTGGCAGTAATAAAGCCAAGGACAGCCGCCTGCAAATGAACAGATGGGCCTGGGATTCCCGCTGGCCCTTCACATCTCCAGATTGTGCTTCTGCCGGATGGCCTACCACTTTTTTTTTTCTTTTTCTTCTGAGCTATCTCACCTACCTGCCCATTTCCCCCCAAAGGCTTTTATCCTTCGAAGGCCACAGGTTGTGACCATCACTAGCCTCAAGCTCAGGCTCAGGGACAAAGCTTACAGATCACAACGTCGCTGGGACAGTAACTGGTTATTTCACAGCGAGCCCCTTTTACAATTTATAAAATCCAGAGCGAGAAAGGGAGCTTGCTCTTAAAAAATCGTTGACGTTTCTCCTTCCTGGGGGCAAGAGTGGCTATTACCCGGTGTGTTGCTTCAGAAATCTGGGAACAGGTGGCGAGGATAATAGAGAACGTCTGATAAGTAGCTTGTATGTCTCCTGCTGCTTCTCCCTGCAGCAGCCATCTGATGTTTGGGTATTTGGATCTCGATCTGGGGACTGCCACGTGAAAATGGGTCATCAGGTGTGCTGGGGTTTGGTAAGCTATCTCAGAGCCCGGCTGCTTGGAAACCACCTACTACCTGAGTCTCGGGGGACGGTAGGTGGCCTTGGGGGACAGCCCCGCCACCCCAGGTGGGCAAACGCCAGTGTGGGACTGGTTAGAAGAAGGAAATTCTATTCCTTTCCTGTGTTCCCTTCCAAAAATAAATGCCTCTCTGGAAAGGTGCATCTCCACATAAACACACCTGCCACCTTTTTGATGTTTCAGGCCTTGGGAACTATCTGGTCTGCCTGGAAATTGGGAAACCAAGCAGAACCACAAGAAGTCATGGATAGAAAGAGGAGGAGGAAGCAGTGGTGCATCTGACATCAGACAGTGAGATTCTCAGGACACACAGCCAGGCCAGGTCTCCTGGAAGAAGGGCGGGCAGGAATGCTCTAGAAGCCTCAGGATACACACAAGAAGATCTGCCACTGGTGGCCGGCCATGGCCCAGGTGTGTCCTCCATACTTCACATGCCCCATCACACCTAATGCAACAAGATGGGCTTTTGCTATTCAAAGTGCAGGCCCTGGACCAGCCGCATCAGCACTGCTGCTGACCATGATTTGGATGTGTCCCCTCTAGAGAGGGAGCCCTTGAGCTGAGCCTTCAAGCGGCAGGTGCACAGATGAAGGGCATTCTGGGCAGAGGGCACAGCCTGAGCCAGGGCAAGGAACAGAGGGCAGTCAGGACCATATGGGGCTTGGGCTGTGAAGTGAGCAAAGGGAAGGTTCCTTCTAGAGCGGCCAGCAGAGGCCTGACCTCCAGTGAGGCTGGGATACAGAGCTTCCATGGCTAAGGCTAGCATTCCCTTTGAGAACACACCTGGAATATCAAACGGGCCCTGGGAAATCATAGCGCCTCCTGATCTTGGAGAAGTGTTCCTTTTGTGGAACCTTCCAGAACTTCTGTGCACTCCTGCGAGAAGGGCCATGTGGACCTCTCACAAGGAGCACCTACATGACTCCGGGGGCTCCCAGGTCCCCACCCTGTTGCACAAGACTGCATTTCCAGTCACTCATCGACCTGGCTGGAAAAGTGCTGCAGGGTCAAAGCTGCGGGCAGATCTGAAAATCAGTGTGACATGGGGCGCAGGGTGGGAAAACAACCTCTCCGGTTCCATTTTATTGAGTTAAAACTCAGGGTTGTATACAGGTATCCCCTGCTTTCCAAAAGTCCCCTTTGGGCCACTTCGCTTTTACAAAATACCTACATCAGTGCAGTAAAGTCTTTATTGGTAACAGTGAAAATCCTCTTTGGATTTCTTTCCACCAACAAAAGCGGGTAGGAATGCAGATCTTCCATAAAAGCCACGTGGCCTAACAGGAGCTTTCAGAGAGCAGGGATGGAGGGATGGAGCATTCAGCGGAATGCTCTGCTTTTGGATAGCGGGGCACAGCTGTGTTTGAAATACCGTTTTCTCTCCATCGGCTAAGTTTCTCTGGGACACCTTCCCTCTTGCTTTCATCTTAGCGCCAAGCCCAGGTTGCCTGGAATGCGCGCCGATGCCCAGAACGTGCACAGACTGCCCGGAACGCGCACAGATTGCCCGCAACGCGCACAGACTGCCAGCAACGCGCACAGCTGCCGGGAACGCACACAGCTGCGAGGAACGCGCACAGACTGCCCGGAACGCGCACAGCTGCCCGGAACGCGCACAGATTGCCTGGAACGCGCACAGACTGCCCGGCAGGTACACGGATGCCCAGAAGGTGCAGAGATGCCCGGTGGGGACACAAACCATTCCCAAGCGGTTCACTCGAATGGCTCAATTCCCCATGCCCACTGCCACGGGTGGCAAGTCCCTCTAGGGGCCAAAGTCAGAGCTGATGAATCTGCAGCAAAGGACCCCAAGAAACACTCAGAAGGACAAGAGTTTTAACACTCAGCCACTTGTTTTCTCCGAAAGTGGTTTCTCAAGCTGTCTGGAGCTATGTTTCCGAGGAGAGCGCTCCACTTGTATTCTCCAATCTCATGCAGTAACTCTTCCACTTGTTCACTGAACACAGGGTGAGGAAAGAAGGTGTGCTTCCATTTCTCTGAGCGTTCAGAAAATATTTACGAGAACATCTAATTTGCAGAGGATACTGGGAAGCCCCTGGGTGTGCCTTAAGGCAGAAGTTGCCAGATATTTCTCATTTCATGGCACTCTTAGAGTCCCTATAATTTTTTCATGGCACCTAGAAGGCTAAAAGAAATCCCTAAAAGTTTTTTTTTTTTTCCAATTAAGCAGTTAGGGCCAAAACCTTCATAGGTATTTATGGTCTAACAACTTCATAGCCAGTTGAAAAGAAAATGCACCTTGACTGAAAGGAAAAGCAATCGCTTTATACTGTTCTTAAATACTCACAAGTGTACACCTGACGTGTATGCCTGCGGGGTACTGCACAGCTCCTCCAACCCTGAACTCCGATTACACAGGACCACCTTCATTTCCTGTAATGTGCTGATTTTGTTGGTATTTGCTTTTGAGATCAAAGGAACTGCCCAAATCCCAGCTTCACAAAGAAATGATGTCATCAAAAGGAATGTAGCAAAATCTACTGTTGAAACAGTGATTTACCTCGAGCTAGTACTTTACTCAGGGTCTGACAGATGTTGCTATGTTTTCCTTGCAAACCAAAAATACCCGCACAGCACCCGCCAATGACTTCACTGGGGCACCCTAGGGTACCTCGGTGCACAGTTTGGGAACCATGGCCATAAAGCCTGCCAGTTAAGGATCACATACCATGTGCTTTGCATACAGGCTCTCAATGAATGCTCATTACCACCTCAAGAAATACGTTCCATTATCCTCCCCTTTTACAGATGAGGAAACCGATGCCAAAGAAAGTCAAGGCACTTGCCCAAGATCAGTAGGCGTGGCTGGGACTCATACTTGGAGGTCACTTGAAGCCAGAGCTCCTGCTCCTCACCTCTTCACCCCCAGCACAGTCCAAGACCTGGGCTCGAGCCTAGGCTGTACGACTCACCAGCTGTGAGTCTTTTTGAGAGTTGTCAGCCTCTCTGGTCCTTGAGTTCACATCTGCTCTTTGTATACCTCGGGCAGCTACTCTACAAATGGAAGGTTTTTAAGACAAGGAATAAAGGATATGGAGAAGGCTCAGCACTAACCCAGAAGCAAAACCTCCTAAGATGGGAAAGGGAGAGTGGGGGGAAGGAGAGAGAGGCAGGAGGAGGAAAACTATGCCAAGGGCAGGCCCTGGAGCAAGACTTCCAGGACCACAGAGAAGGCACAGCACCTAGGACTGGACATCCCCGGCCGAAGGCCCAGTCTGGCTCGGGCATTCTGACCACTAGCCTGCAGCTGACAATGCATGTTTTTTAATAACTGAGTTCAAAATGGATGGGAAAACGGGTACGCTTGATGAAAGCTTTTAGTCATAATTGCTCAAAAATAATAATAATAAAAACCCACCAGCCTCTTTAATTACTAGGCAGTGTTTCTTCTCTTTTCATTAGGCATTTCTATTTGCTCATGATGGTATTATAAAGTGTTTATCAATGCCAATGATGCAGTTCCCCAGAGCCCTATTTTGTCAAAGGGGCTGTAAGGGAAATTGTTAAGAAATACATTTCCCATGTAATTCTACATCACAAAGGAAAGCGAATAGCACAAGAGCAAGGGCCAAGAGGGATGTCACTTGCTGTGGTCTTGGAATCCACCAGGCCTGAGTACCGGGCTCC